>JARBXR010000042.1:90286-237923 GCA_029100535.1 Stemphylium beticola | reverse complement strand
TAATCGCAATGCCTTTCTAGCCTAAAGAGTACTAGTGCTTACTTAAGCTTACTTAAGCTTACTTTGCATTCTAACAATACTTATATCTATACTCTATTAAGCTAAACTAGTAGCTTAACAAGTCCTAAAGAGCCTATAGTATTTATCTTCTTAGCTAGGCGCTCTTAGCCTATTATTAGTCTAAAAAAGACTTAGTTCTAAATCTATAGAACTTCTTTATATCTTAGTACTTATCGCATACTTCGTATAAGTAAGTTTGCTAGTTATACTTCTTATATTTATTATAGGAGTTGTTAGCGTATTATATCTTATACACAGTTTACATCTAGATAACGTCTTAGGGCGTTTCTTATCTAGAGAAGTAAGCGTTCTCTCGCTTATCCTATAGATGCTTTAGGCATACGTCTTTCTTACACTTAAACTATTATTTTTTGCACTTAGGGAATCTCTGCACTCTTCTTAGAGACTATGCAGATCTCTACTTCTCTAAGTAGTAGATTAGGTAGTATTCGTAGGTATAGGATGTCTATAAGAGTTTAGCGTAATTAGAGTTACATAGATTATACTAATACTATATAGTAGTATCTTAGCTTATCTAGTTAATCTTATATTTCTTTTCTAGCTAGTCCTATAACTATTATTATTCTATTTTCTACGCCTATACTAGCTTATTATTCTAGTACTCGCGTATCTCTTATTTTATAAACTTAGTTATCTATCTATCTACTCTTACTAGTAGGTTTTTCTATATTATAGATTTAGTAGGTTATATAACTTCTTAGATATTTTTCTTTAAAAGCTTAACTATAAGTTTGTTTTATATATCTATTACTTATTTTATCTATCTAAATTTTAATAATATTAGTATAAACTTTTTAATTCTTAGAAAGAAGTTTCTCTATATTTAGTCTACTTTATAGGCAAAGTTATAGAAATATTACTATATTATTTATAAAATATTTAGGGTTTCTATAGCATAGTCTACTAATTCTTTATTAAGGTAATAGAGTAGGCTATTAATCTATTAAGATAACGCCTCTATTTCTAGTAGACTTATATAGGGTGTGCTTAGTTAGTATTTTTCTTTAAACGTGGCTATTTTCTCTTACTTAGTGCGTAGTTTAGTCTAATCTTCTTCTAGAGTCTCGTACTCCTTGTCTGACGCGAGTGAGTGGTCTAGGTCTTCTTCTGTAGTGAGGGTTATGTTCTTAAGTCCGTCGAGAATTCCATTCTTGCTAGATAGTTGGCATGTTATGGCGGGTCGCGTGATCACATTCTATGCTTCGTCTTAGCTATCGTCGGCTTTCCTTAGTACGTTAACTTGTCGCACTACTTTATTCTTGCTGCGATAGTCTTGTGCTATATAGCCTTCTTTGCTATAGGCGTAGTAAGTGATTTTCTTTTTACTCTTATTATACTAAAACTTTAGCTTACCTAGTCTCTTAGTAATATTATTAAGGTGTATAAGTTTATAGTTATTTCTACTATATACACCTAAGACTCTAGGCTTATAGCTTCGCTAACGTCCTTAGTTTAGGTATAAATATTAAAGCGTATACCTCTATTAGCTATTTATCTCTCCTAGAGCTAATGTTTCTTTATTAAATAGTTTTTCTTTAGTCTATAGCTTATATAACTTATTATTAAGCCTAATAGCTTTATTTATAAGTTTCTTAAGTATTATAATACTAGTTCTACTTTATATAAGTTCTCTGCGTATTATAGGTTTAAAACCTTATTAGTATATCTATATTAAAGCGTTATTATTCTAATTAATAACTATAGCGTACTACTAAAACTCTATTATATAGTTAGTAGTAGCTTTAGTTTATTTAAGTCTTTATATTTTCTATTCCGCGACTATAGATTCTTTAAAGAGTAAGAAGTTCTGTTAGAGTTTAGTCTTAAAGGCGTCCTAGTCCTTAACTAGGGCGGTATTATTAGCGTCCGTAATAGAGTCGTCTAAGTAACAGCGAATAATTAGGTTAGCCTACTTTTCAGCGTCGTTGCGGAAGAAAGTAGTAGCCTATACGACTCTATTAGGGTCTTTAATCTTTTCTCCTTTAAGATAGAAATACTAATTAACCTAAAGCAGCTAAGTTTTAAGCTTATTATAGTCGCTATAGTATAAATTAGACTTATTACTACGTATAGTATTTTCTCTAGTTTAGGAAGCGTCTAGAGTGTCTATAGCTATATCGCTTATATTAAGAGTATTTAAAGTGTAAAGGTTATCCTTAGATAACCTAGAGTTAGTTCTTAGGTATAAGCAAAGTTGCGATAGATAATACGTACTAACACGATATAGAGATTAATATATAGTATAAGTAAGTTAGTATAATTAGTAGATTAATATAATAACTTAAAGGTTAAGAATTAAGTACTAATTCTTAGATTTTAAAGTTAAATATATTAATCTATAAAGGCTTATTATCTACTATTATATACTAAAGGTGTTCTATAGAATTTTATAAGTCTTATATTATCTTATGCGTAAAATATTATAGAACTTTGTAGTATATTATAGAATATACGTAACTTATCTTATAGTAGCGTTCTACTAAGACTATAGAATTACATGCTATATAGAGTAGTGTTATCTATTAGTTCTTAAAGTACTAACCTTCTGTCTAACCTATTCTTATAAATCCTGTTATCCTTTTAATTTATATTCCGCTTAGTCCCTTCTCAGGTTCAGGTTCGTAACAAGCTCTTTGTGCTTTGGTCTATGAAATATCTGGACAGAACCAGATCCATTTACTACAGCTAGCACGGGATCGGACCTAACAAAGGCTATATTGGTAATACGCATATCATTCTAATATGTGACCATGTAATCCCAGTCCTGATCTGTCACGGTTTGGGGTCTCTACTGCTCCTGCTCTTCACCTCCTCGCGGCTGCTCACCTTAGCGAGCTATGCCTATCTAGGACTAGCACTGTTTGCTGTCACCTATCTACATATACTGTTTGTAGCCTCACACAATACAACCTCAGTTCAATCCTTTAATTCTTCCTGCACATAATTCCCTTACAGATAACCTAATCCTAAGCTAGGGCAATTTAATTCTAACTAGGCGCGGCTTAGGCCTAGCCCTGTATTAGGATTGCCCTACTCTAACCCTAACCTAGGCTATTATATCTCTAACCTAGCCCCGACTCTAGTCTTTGCAGACCATAACCCAACCCTAACCTAGCCCGCGGTTGCCCCAACCCATTTGCCAGCGTAGCTGGGTCTTCGCCCTGGAGGTTCGTGACAATAACTCTCTTACCTTATAATAGCGTTAAAGAGTAAGGAATAAAGACTAGAACGCCTCTCTCTCGACCTCGATAATAAAATCATTACCCTCTCGCGCAATAAGCTTGACCTTTACACCGAGCGTAGTGTCGAAAGCTGCATCTACCTCTCGCAACGGCGCATCATTCAACGCCGAGCCATCCCACTCATCACCGCATCCCGAAGTCGCGTCGTTAGAGTCAAGAATCCTAATCGGACCTCTGCCACTCCCAAGCGCAGTGTCTGCGGTGTAGAGAAGCAAACCTGTCGTGGTTTCGCAAGCCGCGTAATCGATTCCCAGCGCTGAACGAACCTCCGCCATAACATAGCCTGTCGCGTTCACTGGGATCGCAACAGCTTTTACGCCGCCATCGACTTCAATTGGACTCAAACGATGCGTAGTCGTGCCCGTCTTCGTAATGCAGTCCACTTGGTTCGCCTCGATCCAGTTCAGGCGCCATTTGTGCCATGCGAAGAGATCAGGTGACTGGCCCCAAACGACGCCCATCATGTCGAAGCCCCCGACCCAAAGACCGTTGCCACCGGGACCGTAAGGATACAGATCAGGTAGACCCATTGTGTGGCCTGTCTCGTGATTGAGAATCTTCCACTTTCCATCGGGGTACAGGTCATTTCCAAATGTGATAACACTGCCCGCACGGAATTCTCGGCCGCTTGAGGTGATTATAGGACTGCTGTAAGAGGCAGAGCGATTGATCTCTTCGGTACCGTTGGGCGGTGCAATGAACAGGATATCAACACTCGCGAAGTCGAAGTCGTCGCCAACGGCTGCAAGAGCATCGGAAATGTATTGTTCATGTTCCGCACCGGTGAGACCCTCATCAGCGAAGCCATAGGCCGCAGCGTCGCGGGGCATGCGATAGAACTTGTCCAAGAGGGGTACGATCTCGAAATCGAGTTTCCCGAAAGACATTTGTCGATAGAGATCGGCGGGTTGCTCCTTGAGCGGCTCGAAAAGCTGCCACGGCTCTTGGCCAAAGTGGTCGTCTGGCGTGTCCGTAAAGTCGACGAAGATGAGACCAGCGCGTAGGCGGCCGACTGAGGGTGCATGTTCTGCAGGTTCCCAGGAAGGGCGGCACATCGTTGGCTCAGGATCGCAAGGAAGGTCGTCTTGCGATACCAGTGGGTGGGCAAAGACCGTGGATAGCGACGCAACCCCAACAATGTACGGATACCACACTAAACGCATAGTAATTTGAAATGACGCGTGATGTTTGCGCAAGCGATGGTTGTAAAATGCGAGACGAAGGAGAATGTGGCGGTCGTCAATGAAGTGACAGTGATAAAGTGACAAAGAGATAAAGAGATGGAGAGATGAAGAACACGGCAACCGGGTTCCTGCGCATACCGATTTATAGTTCCGTCGCGCAAGTAGAACATGCATTGACTATGATCACCGACTTGACGTTTTGGCGGTGAGAAGCGCTTTGCTTACTACTTTTCGTAGAGCTGAGGGCAGCTGAATGTTGCATGCGGCTGAGGCTGACCGCCAAGCGTGGCGTACACAGTTTGATCTCTGTACACTAGAGCTTGTATCTGCACCCGCGAAACGTTCCTCGGCTATGCTTTCCGGAAGGCTTCATTGTCGTCCGTCCAGTCTGACGCGAGTTTCGCCGTTGCAAGTGTGGCTGCCTGAGCTTTGCAATTTCTGCCGGTCTCAGCTCCAAGAATGTAGACTGCAGGCAACTGAAACAGCACGAACGACCTCCCAGGTTGTGCACGGCATTCTCGAGTGCTTAGAAAATAGCCCAGATCTTTTGGGGGGGGGCTGTTCGACGTAGAGTAGACTACCGCGACTGTAAAATGCTCCCATTTCTTGAATGATTCAATGTCTACCTTTACACATGTACCACCGGAAGCGCTCTCGAGAAAAGTCCTCTTAACCATCATTCTTTTTTCCAGTATCATTCGCCCCAGAAACCGTTGAATTAGAGGCGTTTGCCTCGGGAGTCTTAGGTAGAGTGGGTGCGAACTTGGATCGTTCTCTAATCGGCCCGCCATACTTGTAAAAGATGAAAGGAATAGGCGCAAGCAAGCAGGCCACTCCGGCAATTAGGGAGCCGCCGCCACCAACACCAAGAGCGTCAAACATGTACTGCGTGAACAAGGGCGCGGCAGCCCCTGCAGCAGAGCGCGCGACAGTGTTTGCTGCCAATGCGCTCGCCGCGTACATGAGGTATGTGTCTGTGAGATAGTTGAGATAGGCAACAAAGATGAGTAGGATAGAGGTCGAGAGGAAGACACCAGCAAGAGTAGGTACGATCCAATGGACTCTGTTATACTCTCCAGACCAGGCGAACCAAAACATTGTGATGGGAAACATGATGCCGCCGAGCATCGCAACAGGAAGACGGTCTTCCGGAACGGCCTTGTAGCCGGACTGCGCCTTCTTTTTGTCCCTAGCTGTATTCGCAAAGATGATACTCCCACCAATGACGGCACCGATGGCAGTGCCGAGGAGTGGCAGCTCACCGACGCCCGAGTTCCAACCTCGCCGTTGTTGGAAAACGATGGGATAGATGGTGAAGAGCATGTAGAGGAGGGCGTACACAACGGCTAGATAGATAGCGACCGCAAACGAGATGGGGTCGAACAGAATCTTCCAGGGTCGAGTGAGGGAGACGTGGAACATGCCTGCAAGACTTCTATCCGTCACTTCGATTGGTGCCTTGACATTTTCATGCCCAGGTATCTTCAAGGCTCTTATGCGCTTGGCTTTGTTGCGGAGCACAATTGACGGTAATGTCTCCGGGATCGTGAACATTAGTAGCTCGGTGATGCCACCCAGCCAGAGAAGGACGTAGAAGCACCATCGCCAGTCCTTCTTCAACTCCAGAAAGCCGGATATGACAGGCCCGAGGGCTGGACCGACGAAAGTCATCATGGAAAATGCAGCCATTGCATTCCCACGCTCAAGGGGTCCCCAGATGTCTGCCAATACACCTGGAGCATTGGATAGAGGAGCACTTGCGAAAGTTCCCGTCAAGAATCG
This sequence comes from Stemphylium beticola, assembly GCA_029100535.1. Lineage (NCBI taxonomy): Eukaryota > Fungi > Ascomycota > Dothideomycetes > Pleosporales > Pleosporaceae > Stemphylium > Stemphylium beticola. The sequence continues at coordinate 231,634 of JARBXR010000042.1, read as the reverse complement.
GCCTACGAGGAGCCCGCCAAAGTTGGGCGTGAAGGCACATAGGAAGTTGAAGGCGAGATAGAGAGTGAATGTAACGTAGAAAATGTATCTCCGACCGAAAAACTCGGAAAGCGGTGCGAACAAGAGGGGACCAGCGCAGTACCCCAGAAGAAACAAAGTGATGACGAGACCGGCAGCCTCGGTGGAGACGTGCAAGTCAGTTGAGAGTGACTCTAGCGTGCCGGATGGACTGGAAGACGCGAATGTGGCGTTCACAACCAGGATAACCGAGACCACAGTAATGTACCATCTTCTGCCTGTTGACCAGTTTTTGGGATTCTCGATGTCGTCGGGGCCGAACTCAAGAAGACCTTCGTCATTGAGGTGGACTTCATTGGAAGCCTCTATATCGCGCGTCTTGTATGGCTTCGCCGTTGGCCGCGACAAGAGTCGTTCAAGCTTCTCCATGAAGGAGGGCGCGGGTAAGGAGTGTAGAGGGTATGGGGGAAATCAAGCATTTTTCCGCGCCTTAATACAACGTCCATACTAATACTAAAGCTGACCGACTGCAATATTGATGAAATGGCTTCGGCCGAACATGGTTTGTAAGAGTCTCTCCTCCGAGGCGCAACTCGCGTGCGGAGAGCGGCAACTAGGCGTATCTAGACGTCATCGCATATCGAAGGGGGGTGTGATGTAAGCTTTGGCCCTTTGACTTCGAGCTGCTGCTATGTTGCTGGAGGGTTACCTACACAATGAGCTAAAATGACTCCACGCGCAAATGTACGCATAAATCGATCGAGTAGAATGATCTGAGTAGTCGCAGCGCAAGGTATAGCATAAAGTGAAGTGCAACGTGAAGCGCAACGCGAAGCGCGGAGGGTCTGCGTTATCGGGAATAACGAACCACAGTTTCGGCGCCTCATCGACAAGTTGCGCCACCTTCGATCTTGACTCTGCTTTTCCCCGTCGCCACGGACAAATTCGGTGTCAATTGGCGTACTCCCATTGCTTTATTTATACCACTTTAACGCTTGGCCCCGACGCTACTAAGTGCGATTATTGAGCACGCCATTACCGACGCGAGAGATATTGAGCGTTGCTCGGTTGAACTGCTGTCGCCCTTCGCAGAACCTGGGGCCATCCGCGATCGTGAGAAAGTGGCGGGGTTTGGAGCCGTTGCACCAATGATGAGAGCCGTACGAATGAGCCTCGTAGACCGAAGCCCGCTTCCTTGGGTGCGCTGATGATTCGGCATCTTGCGGTTTGAAGTCGTCGTAGTAGTGGAAAGATGATGGATTGCCACGATGTGATGCCGGCAGTCTTCCGATACTCCATCTAACTCCCCGCGAGGGCCACACATGGCTCCCCATACCCCGCAACAACTTGATCGCCCCTGATCCTTACTGCGGCAGCGCGCGCGGACTTGTGAGACGTCCGACTGTGTACATGGATTTCAGTAGCGTATACATTTTCTGCTAGCAGGTATCATGCGATTGATAGGAAGCCGGCAACCATTCACAACAACAGCCGCATTCCTACTATGATACTAAACGATTAATTCTACATTCTTGATGGAAGCGCAGGCACTAGTACTTAATGGCTATACATATTTGCTGAGAGAAGCGAAGAGTAGCAAGCCTCCTTGGACTTCCACAAAGCGAGCTACTCAATAGCGCGGTGCAGGACAACATGACCAACATCCATCAAGCCCATTAGAGCTTCCAGAGCGCCGGAGCCACCACACCTACAGCCGAACCTGTGGTGTCCTCGGCAGATACAACATAAAGCCAGATAACGCCTACGATGATAACTCTTCTCCGTCGTGATGGAAGCCAACGAACTGTACACGATGTCGTGTACTTTGATTTGTCCAATCAGTAGAGTTCATGTGGTGGGGAGTGCGAATGCGAGAACATTAGTAGTAAAACCTTTCTATAGTGTTCATTTATACACGATGTTGTACAAAATCGGGGCTCGAGGGGAAAAGTAGAGCGAGACGTGGATCAAAGGTTATTTGATTGGTATATGCATGCTAATCTCCTTACTTTTAATCATGTTCACCTGGCTCGTGGAAGAATGTAATAGGAACCGTCAAACGCTAACCGACATGAGTAGCCACAACCCTAGGCTCTATTCATGGTAGTTGAAGTCGTCAATGTAGCTGTCAAAATGACTTCAGCTACCCCGTAACCAAGCTATAAATTCATCGTGCTAATGATGGTCACGCTCAAGCCTTTGCCTTCTTAGCCTTCCTCGGCTTCGCGGCAACTTTCTTCTCTTCGACCTCCTCTACAATGGTTTCGGACTTGCTTTCCGCGGCCTTCTTAGCCCTCTTGCTCTTGGGCGTTACCTCGGGGACGATCTCCTCGGTGACGGTGGTAGTCTCCAGCGCAACGTCTGACTTGCGCTTCTTGTCCTTCTTGGTCTTCTCATCGGCGACGGGCTCGGCCACTACAGCGATATCTTCTGCCACGCCGTTAGACTCATCTGCAGCCTTGCCCTTGGCAGCCTTCTTGCCCTTCTTGGCCGGTGCAGGCGAAACAGCCGCAACAGCCTGGACGGCCTCAACGACCTCCTTTTGTGGTGCTTCGGCCTGAGCCTTTGCTCCCTTCTTGCCCTTTTTGCCCTTTGGCAGCTCGGCGGCTGCGGCAGTCTCGTCGGCAGGGGCATCTGCGAGGAGCTTCTTGGGTTCGGCAGGCTTTAGCTTTGTTACGGTGGTGTGCTGGGGGACGGCGTCAACAGTCTTGAGCGTGGGTGCCTCAAACTCGTAGTCGAAGATCTCCTTCAGCTGCTTAGCCTTGCTCTCTCTCCTCTTGTTTTCGTTGCCGACGCGCTTCTCCCACTGCGAGCGTTCGGCGCCGCGCTCCATCTCGAGACCAGCCTTCTTGTTGCGAGGGTCGACCTTGAAGCGCTGTTTGGAGCCCTTGAACAGGTCTGGGTGTACTTGGTCGTTTGGAATGAGGTGGACCTTGAGGATGTGGCCGAACAGGAGGTAGTTGTTCATGGTTCGCGCAACAATGTCGGCGACTTCTTGTGATTGGAACTCGACAAAGGCGTAGTGCTTGGAGGCGCCCGTCTTCTTGTTGCGCGACAGGCGTAGGTTGGTGACCTTTCCAAACTGGCCAAAGTACTTTTTCATCTGAGCTTCGAAGAAACCGCGGGGCACGCGACTGGGTTAGATGTTAGCGAGACACGATAGAGTGAAGGGGATTTCATACCCAACATAGAGAACACCCTTCTGGTTGGACTTGGGCGCGTCTTCGGCCTGCTTGATGGCTTTTCGCTGCTTTGCGCTGAGCTTTGGAATCTTCTCGTTCTCGTTGAAGTCGACATCCTCATCGCCGTCGTCTGATTCGTCCTCATCGCTGAAGCCGGCAAGCAGGGCAGCTGTCTGATCGTCTTCTGCGGCGTCGTCCTCCTCGTCGGCGTCTTCTGCAACGGCGGCAACCTCGGCCTCTAGCTCAGGCTCGGGCGCTGCCTGCTTCTTGCCTCCTTTTGTTTTCTTGGGTTTAGTGACGGTGGTCTCTTCTACGACGACGGGGGCATCGTCGGTCGCCTTTGCCTTCTTGGACTTCTTGGTTGTCTCCTTGGGGGTTTCTGTGACGATGGTCTCCTCTGTGACGGCGACCTTGGCCTTCTTTCCGCCCTTCTTGGGATTCTCTTGGACCTCGGTCACCTCGACAGCCTCTGCGACAGGCTCAGCTACCTCGGCGGCGGCTGCGGGGGCAGCCTTGGTCTTCTTGCCCTTCTTCGGCTTTACGGGCTCGGCGGCGACGACAGGCGCAACTCCCTCGTCAATGTCCATAAAGTCGGCGGCCTGCTTGCGCGCAGATTTTCTCGTTGGCTTGGAGGCCTCGACGGGCGCGACATCGTCCGACTTTCTGGCCTTCTTCGCCTTGGGCGCCGTCTCGGGTGCGCCTGTGAAGAATTAGCGACGGGCTGCAGTGCTTGTTCCTGACGCAATAACTTACTCTTGCGCTTCTTTCCCTTGGTGTCGTCAGCGGCCATGATATCTATGTGTAATTGTTCGGGTCGTGTGTGGTCGCAACAATTGTAACGCGCAAAAGTTCGGAGGAGAGCTCGGGCGCGGTAACTTTTTTCGAGAGAATCGCGCTAAGAGACGCTCGCCAAGCTAGTCCATCAGCTCACCGTAAGCCAGCGACCATCTTCACCTTCTCACTACAAGCGCTTACTTTATTGATTCCGATTAAACTTTTCTTGGCTTTATCAGTAGATACACACACCTGCTGAGCCATCAATCCTTTTGCTCTGCAAACACCTGTCATTAACCTTAATTTCGAGACTCCACCAACATGGCACCAGTCGTTGACATGAGCGACAAGCATGCATGGGATGACTCTCTACTGATTAATTCCTGGGATGAGGCTGTGAATGAGTATAAGGTATGGAATCCCAGTTTTCAGTCTCATCGCAACTTGTGGACTGACGCGTGTGAAGAAGTATCACAGCATCCACCAGTCAGGCAAGAGACTAGAAGACGTGTTGACTGAGGAGGAGCTGAAAGAGTTGCGAGAGTAAGTGTTTCCTCGCACTCTGATGGAATCAAGTTGACGTCAGCAGCGACTATGGCGATCTGATGGAGGAAACAGAGACGACATCGACAGCAGCAGCGGCTAATGGAGTCGCGGAACGTGACGATACCGACATGTCCAATGTAGAAACCAGTGGCGTTGCCCAGCCAGACCAGACCAAGCAGGTACGTGTACATGCGAAACAGTCAGTACCGAACCCTGTCTTACGAGAACCAGGAATCAGAGCGCTCCGAGCCGCAAGAACACGCCCTGGCCCAATCGCCGCCTGTTGGGGCTGCTCCGGCGCCATCTGCTGCCGAATCTCTTGCAGATGGCATGCCCCAAGCTATTCTCGGAACAGGTACGTTGTGGTTTTGACAGCCGTTACTTCCGGGTAGTATGGAACCTTTTGACAGTTAACGGCACGCTGACGATCTGTAGTCAAGGACGAAAACTTGAAGAACATGATGATGTCGTGGTATTATGCTGGCTACTACACAGGTCTGCATGCGGGACAGCAGCAAGCGCCGCAGGACTCCCCGTCAAAGCAACAACCATAGGAATGACGTTTACAAAGGCGGTGCACATGAAATACGTGGCTGTCTACTGTGTTGCAAAACAAAGTACAAGTATAGAGGCTTGAATGTCACTACATTGGGCCAATGAGGGTGAGCGCTGCCACTACCTGACCCCTACGCGCGACTGACCGCCAACAGTTCGTGCCTCAAAAATCCAGAAAAGCAGGCAGTGACATGTTAGATCGCAGAGCCTTTCATGCGGCTCACAGCGTTTCCAGCCCCACGGCTCAGGCATCATGAGTGGCTATGTCCTTGCGCGTATAGCCTGCGTGGTTCTTAGGTTACCGCATGGGGCCTACGCGGGGAGAAGCGAGACGGATCTGCGACACCACCGCGACAGTCTCGAACCCACCTCCAACGGTTCGAGCATCAAACCATACCCGCATGCACACGCAAGCGAGCGCCCATGACCAAAATCTCGCCATTTTTTTCGCATCTGATCGACGCCATGCCGAGTCTGCAACGGAGGCTGGTTGTTTCGCCCTGCATGTGGCTTTGCCGGCGCGCAAACCCTTCAGAATCAACAATTTCATGCGTGGATTTAAGGAATACAATAGCCCACCCCCAGGCAAACATCTTGTCTTCCCTCATTTCCAGCTCATCTTGCCTCGTAATACCAAAAGCTCCACTTTCTCTTTTCTTCCTCTACTTCCGCTTTTTCTATTCAACTGTTCGAGCCGGCCCTCGTAGTGCCCTTTCAATCCTTCGACCTACATTCTAGTTGCTTGCAGCGCAGGCTTACGCTCACTTCTTACTTTCACGACACGCCTTTTATTTTCCACACGAATACCCAACAATTCTAGTCATAATGAAATACTTCACAGCTCTACCTTTGGCGGTTGCCTTTGCCTCTGCCGAGATGCAGGTCATGAGCCTTGCTCCTGCTGCCGCAACGGGCGCAATGACACATACCGTAAGCCAATTTCCACAACACCTAGCCAATACTAGGCTTCTAACAACTACCAGGTCGTAGTCGGTGGTGTCAAGCCCGTAGCAACCGGTATGGCGCCCGTCCTCGGATACAGCCCAGAAGCCATCAAAGCCGCCGTCGGCGACATGGTGGTTTTCGAGTTCATGCAGAAGAACCACACGGCCACACAATCCACCTTTGCGGAGCCGTGCAAGAAGATGGAAGGAGGAATGGACTCTGGCTTCATGCCCAACCCAGAGGGCAAGGCGGGCGTGACATGGAACATGACTGTTGAGACGGAGGATCCGCTTTGTAAGTCTTAGATCTATGCTCATATGCGCCCGGATGGCTGGCTAATGGATGTCTATAGGGTTCTACTGCAAGCAACAAAATGGTATCCATTGCGGCAAGGGCATGGTATTCTCCATCAACGCCGCCGAAACAGGCGACAAGACCATGGCCGACTTCAAGGGTCTGGCTATAAAGACAAACGGCACCAGTCTTGTTGAGGGCGACCTCCAATCTGTCGATCCCGGTGCGGCTGCTGCTCCCACCACCGTTACCCTCGCGGCTGGTGGCGCGGCTGGGACTGGTACCGGTACTGCGGAATCTGCCATGGCTTCTGCTACTGTTGTTGCGGGTCAGGGTATGGACGGGCAGGGCCAGGCTTGCAGTTGCCAGTGCTTGTGCGGTGCTGCTTCCTTCCCCGACACGGCTGCTATCAATAACTTTGGTGGTTTCGCCGGTATGATCGCGTAGATGGTGCCATGATGACGACTTATCTGAGCCAAAGGCGGGTTTGGCGATTAATGGGGCGGTAGTAGCAGTTATGGCTGCCATGACAAAAGACGGGGGGTGGAGAGAGATAGCATATATTCTTATGGAAGGGGGGTTCGGCGAAGATCGCTTCTGGTCAGGCAAGTCTTTTCCCCACGAATACTCTTTTGTACACCATGTCATGGGGCGCTGTCTTGTTTTTTCGCATTATACCGGTATTCACACGCTGGCGATGGCTAGATTGCCGCTGCACGGGTGGTATACATCATTAGGAGGGTGTACTTCAAAACTTGGATAGTTTTGTTCACGTTTGTGTAAGCATTATATACCATATTAGAAGAAGAGCTAGATCCAAGAGATCGCCCACTTACACATCGTTTTGCTCTTGTTCACTCTGATTATCGTAAGGTTTGGAGTCATGCTTTTCTCTCCTCCGGATGGTTGCGAAGGCATGTCGAATCGATCACGATAAGTCTATTGGCTTGGAAAACGATGTTTCAGAGTCGTGATAGGGCACATCACCGCATCATTTTGCCGAAAACAAAAATTCCGTGTATTTCAGTGTGTATCCAAGTGATCCAAGCAGAGAGAAAACCAAAAAGAAACCCATCGCTCACACCCTGTAATACCCCATACCCGTAGAAAAACTCCGCTGCTCAATAATGGTGGGGAGAGAAAATGGGAAAGGCCGTCTAGATTGTCATGTAGCCAATCGCCGTGTCGTTGTCGCATTCAAGCCTGGCTGTCGGGCAGCTGGCGACGTTCTCGCAGCCAGCCCGGCCTGACCGCTCATTTCTTGGCGCCCTCAGCCTTCTTTGCCTCCGCTACAAACACGCCCCAGTCAGCATTGTTACAAACCCCCGCAGCACGAGGAAAATAAGACCAAGCGATTTGAGAGACAGTAGAATACAAACGTACCAGCAGCTTGTTTGGCGCGCATGATTTCCGCAACATTCTCTTTGGTGCGGGCGAATTCGGTGCCGGATTGCTACGGCCTGGCGTTAGCTACGAACCATCATCACCAGCACCAATTCTTTTGTCCTGTGGCTTTTCCGCCGAGAAGGTTGCACGTACAGTGTTCTTGCCTTTCTGTTGGGATGTCAGCGCTTGCTATGCTCACATCTGGTCGTGAAATGGGCAAAAGGTACTCACCTTTCCAGCCTGTTCCTTGAGGTTCTTCTCACGAGCCTTGTCGCGCTGGTTGCCACGAGCCATCTTCTCTAATCCTTTCTTTCTGGAAGTTCTTCTCGCAAGAAGGCTGTTTGCTCTTAATTATTATCGCAGCTTGCGATGATTTTTTCTGTAAAAGGGGAATTCGGGCTAGGGATTTAGGGGAAATAAAAGTCTGGGTGCTTGTCAGCAGCGCGCTGGAAGTTCTGGTAAAAATAGCGCGCGCGGTTGTTTGTGCTGCGGCCAATCAGCGGGTTTGGGGGAATCGTGATCGTGGGCTAGATCGCGGGAGGAGCCACGTGGATGCGACCTTCACGCCCGTAGCTCTTTCGTGGATACATGAGTCCGCTTGCTTTCTGAGTATCTCTTGTCGCGCTTAGTTCTTAAGTTGATTGAGATTGGTTCCCTTGCCTCGTAGGGCTAACTTGTGGCTGCCTGCGCTCGATGAGCGGCCACTACGATGGGCACAACGATAACACGATCCTTCTTCACACATATGTCAGCTTCGTTTCACCGCAGCGGACACTCTAGCTTTCGCTCACTGCATTTCTTCCATTTCTTTGTCATGAAGGAGTCTGCGCCTTTACAGTACGCATCCCCCAATGACCGGACGAGATGCCAACAGGAGCGTCAGAGGTTCTGAATTTCCTGGCCCTGTAATACAATAGAGTGTAATCCAACATGTCCAATATTGGTATAGGAAGATGGGGAAGACAGGAACTATGTATAAGCATAAAACATTGCATTCTAGACTCAAAGTGTGGCTGGGTGGAGCCAAGGAAGGAACACATGGCTGTGTAGGCGATAGATATGGAATTGGACCAGGTTCGGGACTTCAAAACAGCATCGAGCACATGCATTCATGCCATTTCTATCAGATTGCAAGATCTTGCATCCGGTGATATGGCTCTTCGGAACTCTTGGTGCCCGTAGCGACCCCGTGGTGGTTGAACTAGTGCCCCGCATGAGGCTGAACGACGACTGCAGCTCCCATCTGCACTTTGTTAATTCCCTCCAATGGCGCGCAGTCTGATCGAAGCCGATTAATATGTGAGGGGGCTGAGCTATCTTTTCGTCTCAGTCCTTCCTTCCCTCTCATACCACCCATCTCCTAACGCCATACGACTCTCGCGACTAAACACACCACCTTTCATTACAGCTTTTTCACTACAACCACCATAGTCAGGATACGCAATATCGGTGTCCAACAATCAAACAGAGATGACACAATACTCCTATCCGCCATTGGACGAGCGTAACAGCGAAATCAGGCTGATAACTCTCTTGCCTTCAACTGATCGAGACAGCCCAGTGATCTGCGATATCACGGTCGCACGATTAGCAGAAGACGATATGCCGCCATATGAGGCGCTTTCCTATACCTGGGGTTCAGCAGAATCGCCCTGCAAGCTTCGCGTTTCATCAAGGACAGAAGAATACATCGACATCACCAGAAATCTCGCAGAAGCCTTGCCTTACCTAAGAGATTTCGTCACACCGCGCGTACTTTGGATAGACGCCATCGCAATCAATCAGCAAGACATTGCGGAGAGAAGCGAGCAGGTCCGGCGCATGGCCGACATCTTCAGTATGGCAGAAAGAGTCGTCGTTTGGCTGGGTTTGGCCGATGCACACAGTAAAATCGCCATGCAAACTTGTACGACTCTTTACGAAAGAGTCGATGCCCATCCTTCACGTATTGGAGTTCTGAAAAGCCGCGGTAATAACCCCGTACATCTTCGTTTGAACGATGTGCGTGAATTACATGAATACGACGAAATAACCTGTCAATCAATTGCCTGCTTTCTGCGGCGAGCGTGGTTTCATCGACTTTGGATCTGGCAGGAAATACAGCTTGCAAAACCTGGCACGTTGATTGCATGCGGCTCGGATACTATGCCTTGGACACATCTCACGAACTTGCTGATGTGCTTCATCTCTGGGGTTCGCTCCCCGGAGGCTTCGATAACAATACAAGACTTCCATGTGCCAGTACAAAATGCCATCAACCTCTCGAGAAACGTCGACGGCAGATTGATCCACACTTTGCTTTATAGGACGAGAAATACCCTTTGTGCAGACCCCCGAGACCGAGTGTATGCTATCATCGGACTGTTGCGCAAGAAGAGTCGAGCAATAGAGCTCAAACCCGACTACAAAAAATCAGTGGCCGAAGTGTACTTGGATTTCACCATGTACGTTATCAAACATTTCAAAACTTTGGAGATACTTCATCTATGCGCACACGGCCAAACAACAGATCCGTGGTCGTCATGGGTACCTGACCTTGAAAACTTCAACATTGCCTACCCATTTCATCGTTCGACAGCAACTTTGGACACTCGCTCTTACGTGGGGTTTAAGCCTGGTCGTGTTCTACAAGCGACTGGACTACAGATCGACAAGATCACAATGGTCGACACTGTCTATATTGCGACAGAGTCTATCAAAACCAGAGTCCGACGGTGGACGGGCATGCTGGATCTAGACGAAGCTTACGTAGACGGAAAGCCAGTAGCTGAAGCATTTTGTCGCGCTGTCTGTAGTGGCCGTATGGCTGATTCACAGCAGCCACCACTCAGCCGATATCCAGACATGAGGCTTTCATTGCATGCGATTCTAAAGAATTTAGGTGGCCAGATTATTGAAAATGAAATTCAATCAAGGGAGGGCCTTTTTTGGAGTAGATGTGATCGATTTCGCGACGCAAAACAATTTTTCCGGTCATGTAAGGGCTACATCGGTCTAGGCCCTCTCGGTTTGCAAGAAGAGGATCAAATCTGCCTACTCCTCGGCTTCACGGTACCTCTCATTGTGCGTCCGCATGATGATGGAACTTTCAAAATCATTGGACAGAGCTACATCGCGGGTCTAGAAGCTGGGGAAGGACTTTTGGGTCCATTGCCAGAGAGTTATCGCATGGTGACTACATACCATGAAGCATCACAGGCACATTACACCGGCTTCCTCGATCCAAACACAGGAAAGGTCCGGAGAGAAGATCCGAGACTAGACCCTGAGTTACCGGAGGGGTGGCAGCGAGGGAATTATGATACGGACGACGGTTGTTATCCTAGTTTCTTCCACAAAAGCGACCCGGGAAGATGGACAGAGCTAGATCCGAGGCTCAAGAAGTCTGAACTACTCAAACGTGGAGTCTCATTGGTAGATATCAAATTTTCATAATCGAATTACATGGAAAGATATGTTTCTTTCATCCTCCCGTGCGCTCTGTCAAGAATACGTGTTACATTCACTCTTTCAACGACCCTATTAGAGACTGGTAGATGGCCTTACTAGCGTAGGGCTATTATTTCTTTGGTTTTGACACCTATTCCCTAGTGTATACCTTCCACTGATGTTTCTATTATGAACACCATTGAGCTTACTATCCCGAAGAGGAAAAAGCAGTGATGAACGGCGAATACATTTTCAATCGCCAATTTACCTCACAAGGGGCCTTTCTTCTAGATTGCCAGATATCTTTGAGAAAGAGATATAATAGACGATTCGTGATATATTGAAATCTACAAGAATGTCTTCTAAGTATTAAAGAAAGTCTTGAGACAAGACATAAGATGAACTATTCCCCACAACATGCATTCATCTCCCTGCCGATTCCAAACTACATACTGCACTATCATGCTCTAATCACCGCATCGGAATCGGTACAGGATTAACGCAATCTTGCCATGTCGAGTTGTCAGAACCAGACACCTTGAAACCCCGTCAACAATGTCCGTTATCTCTTCGGCCAAAACTTACATTAAACTTTGCCGCATACTCTATCACATTGAGCAGATGATTCAGCGGCTACTCACCGTAGAACCTCTTGAACAGCGCGTACGTAGCATCGAGACCTACAAATCATCAATAAAATGTATCATCACCTCTCTCAAAGCAACAAACTAGAAGCTGCTCCCGACGCAGTCCAAATTTTCGCGTCTTCAACTAATCGCGCCTGCGGCACCCATTCGAAGTGATAGTGAAACCTGGAATAACATTGGGGGCATAAACTTGGCTTTGTATCCCGTACACTGTGTACGAAAAAAATAGTGGTCCGTGATATCGTTCGCGGAGTGATCAGTAAACGAAAAATCGCCTTATGGATTGTGATCCAGGGCTATATCTCCATGTCGTTAATGAAGTTCAGCAGTTCGGTCGCGACTAATGCATCTTCCAGGCTTCCGTGCATTGAAACGTCACAAATGCAGGACTTAATACCAAGTCGACTACACATGTTAGTATAAAGGTTGTTTCCTGGACTAGTTCTGCGCTGACAGCCTGTGCGCTTATGGTGGCGACTAAATCTGGGGCGGGAATGACCAAGCCCCTAACTAGCCTTTGACTGGTCAACTTTATTCGGTCTCGCTCAGTTCCTCTCTCCTCTGCCAGGGCAAAGTTAACAAAGCCAAGATGACATAGGTAATGTGCCGCGTCCCGTCCCGTCCCGTCGACTGATGCTTCTTCGCAAGTCATCTCGCACATCTTCCCAAAATATCATCAAAAAAGTCATCAGATTTGCTACTCTGCGTTCCATTGTTCGTCTTGTCTCTGTATCCATATTCTCGAACCACAAAGCTTGATTCTGGTGTCAAAACACCTCGTATTCCCGTTCTTTGGCACAGATACTGGTGTCTGCGCCAAACCAAGGATTTCGATAGGACATCGCGAGAGGCGTCGCATGTAATTTCTCGTGTTTTCCATCTCCACGATCCAGTCAGTATCTTATCGCAGGAGTCCTGGTCGAGATGTGGACTAGACGTAGGGCTGGACTATCAGCGGGGCTAATCTGTCACATGCAGGCCCTACGCGCTAAGCGAGACCCTTCTCAACCCGCCCTTTGCTCTTGGTAAGCGCATCTGCAAGACATTTTCCCACCACGCCGCCTCACCACCACTGCACAACCACCACCATGCCTATTTCCAAAAAGGACAGAGTATGTTGTGATATATCCCAGGCTGCGAATACACCGTTTACAAGTGCACAGATTCAGCGCGAGCACAAAAAGGCCGACAAGGCTGGCACCCGCGCGCCCGTCAAGGCCAACGGACTGCCGGTCAAGGCGCCGAAACCAACCTCGATTGTAGGCACTCTCTCACCAGCTTGGTATGATATCCTCGAGCACTGCTGATAAGTGACCCAACTGCAGTGCCAGAACTGCCGCCGCGAAATCGTCAACACGAACAAGGCCCAGCTCGAAGCCCACGCCGCCAGCCACGACCAAACCCTATGGCCCAAGGAAAAGTGCTGGCCAAACGACTTCTCATGAGGGGCGGGGGGTAATTGAAGAGAATCTGGAACGAGTGAAGAAGGTAGAGCGAAAGCGAGAGTGAGAGTGAGAATGAGAGTCAAAGCGATACCCAGGCGGACATGTATGCTTGGCGTGTGCACAGCGCAGACAGGCAATCAACAAGTTTTGCCCCGGCCCGGCGAGCGGGTACTTGTGGGCTATGAATACACCCCGGATGTCCAAAGATGAGGGCTGGAACAGGGACCATTTACATGTCCTCTGTGCAACCCCCGCAACGGTAGCCATATCTGCGCCCACGCCCACGCCCAGAGCGGTGGGCAATCACATCAAGTCTTTTCTTATTCGGACGACAATCCCGAGATTTCCTCGAGCCATCTTGCTGTTCAAGTTTCGTTTTACTGCCGCCGTCACTAACTAGATGAAGACATGTAATAGAATTCGTATTCGCTGACTGCCATATTGCTCACCATTCTCGTACCACCGATATTCGTACAACCTTGCTTACTACAGCGCATCACCCTCCTACCGCCATTGCTCGAACCGGCGGTGAGGTCAAGGTATGGCTTCAGCCCCTGCAATCATGGTGTAGAATGCGTATCACTGCCAATCTCTCCAAGTGTGTTTGGTCCGTAAAAAGTTCCACCCCACAGTATCGCCGTCGCAATTAAACGTACTATCGCATACGATTGAACGTTCCAGCCAAGACAGTCTGTTGTACGATGCTCTTTGCCCAATAGGAAAATCTCTATACGCAAGTAGACTTGGCTTGGCGTCGAGAAATGGCGATCATCCGATGGTTTCTAGGCACGAGAAGGGACCATCTAGAGGCTTTTGTACCAATATCGCCGGATTACCACCTCTGCCGCACTGAAGTGGCAAGGCATTCCGAAGCGGCTCATGACTAGTTCTACACTCCATCTCATCAGTCCACTCGATGTGGCTTGGCTGGTTCATCTGGAGCAATGCAAAGTGGGTACCTTACACGGGTTCACGCCGACGATAGATGCTGTTTAAATATAATAAGGGGGGTATACAAGATCAGGTCTACTCTCCCTCTCTCCAGATCATCTACACTCGAATCCCATCTCCGCAGTCTCACCACCATCACTGCGCAGAACAAGACAGCAAAATCCAACCCACGACCTTGACCCCAAACCCAAACCTCTAAACAATGAAGGTTTCTGCCACCCTCCTCTTGGCCGCCGCCGCCGCCGCCTCAGTAACCGCCATGCGAGCCGACTTCGACGGCTGCATCGACAAACGCCTCACCGTCGAGCCCTGGGATAACTGCAACGGAGCCTGCTCGGAATACAGCTGCTACACGGCTTGCTATCGCGTTGGCAGTAACGACAAGGCTAGCGATTTCGTCATGGTGGCTAATTATAATGGCAAGACGTTGGATTCGTGCAGCTGCCAGTGCTACAGGACGTAGATGGTAGATGTCGTGTGAAGGGGATTATGACGGGGTAGAAGGGAGAGGAGAGGAGAGGGGAAAAGCGGGGGAAGGGAAGAATAAGGTGGAAGCTGGGGTATCTAATCAAGTTGTTGTTTTTGTTGATCGTGCTACGATAACCGGGTTTCCGTAGCCCTCATTCTGTAATGTACTATTTTGTTGAAATTTCCTGCGTGAACATCGTCCTGAACAATTTAGTCCCGTGTTTTATGTCCGGTATACAGCGTACCTTGAAGTACTATCCAAATGCTCACTCGAGCACACATTCCAACGCAAGCTAGCGGAGAAAGGCGATCGTCCACGAGGATGAGTGTGTAGTAACAACCAACTTGTCGCGACATAATAACCGCATATGATGTGAAAATAACTCCACCAACTTTGTGATTGAGCATATTGTCCTCCCGCAGGATTAGCACGAGCCACGAAACAATAAATCCCCACCCAAGAAAAATCACAATGACATTCAAAGTTTCATTTCTTCGCTAACAATGTAAAACACAAAATCTCTCACATAGGATTTAATCCACACCACCCATTTCGCACACAAACCATCATCCTTGCCATATTTAGCTGGTACCGGATACAGCGAGCTTCATGAGATGATCCATAAAGGTCTGCAAGCTGACGTCGTCGGTGAAGATGGTCTGGGCAGTCTGTGCAACACCACCGTAGTTGCCGGTAGTAGTGTGTGTGTTTGATGGGTTAAGCTTGCTCAGCAGGAAACGGGCCTGGGAGCCACCGGCATCACAAACGATGAATCGAGGAAGCGGGAAGCGGTCCTGGATCAGCTCCTTGGCATCCTCCTTTGGCGCCTCCAAAAGCTCTCTAAAGTTCTCGTAGCCCTCTTGCTCCTGGTAACCGGCCTTCCTCCATTCGGCCATAGTCTCGCCGTGGAAGATGAGAATGTGGAAAAAGGTGTCGAGCAACAGAACGGTCTCGGATTGGATGGAGCTAGAGTCGAGGAGCACGGGTTGTCCGCCCTCGTGATCGAAGCCGTAGCTGTCCAATGTCGGTTGAATCATGATGAGGGAGTTGCTCACATCCTCATGGTTCAAGACATGACGGTAGAAAGCGGTCTCGTCGGGGGAGTTGTTGAAGACTTGCAAGAACTGTGACCGACGGAGATGGAACATGAACTGCGGGTAGAGTGTAAAGTTCTTCTCGAGTCTGGAATAAGGTCAGTGGAATGAACATGACAAGAAAATATGCCATGCAGACGCGGGAAGAACATAAACATACCTGAATGATGAAGGGTCGTCTTTCCTGTACTCGGCGAAGCGAGCGCATAGTCGGATCAGCATACGGTCAACCCATCGCAAAACATCTGGACCATCATCCACTTCCGCTTTGAAGACTGCTATCCTCGACATGAGTACTGCAGCGGCTTCTTGATCAAACGACTGGGCGATGGCGGGATCGCCAGAGGGACCGCTTAGTGGCCGGGCGACGGTAGTTACTGTGAACCATTAGCCTTCGGACTGGACTCGTTTTGTCAGGCCGACATACCTCGCAGGTGGTACTGGCCAGCAGAGTGCTGGTAGTATGTGAGGAACTGGATGAGTGCCTGTTGCTGCCCAGACTGCATCTGGCTGGGACCTCCTTGACTGGCAATCTCAAAGTAGATACCGTAGGAAGATTCGGGATCGATACCACACATCTTCCACGCGCAGGTGTTGCCGATACCGCACTCAGTCTCGCCGACGGATACGGACTTTTTGTTTAGCGAAACGGCATGACCAATCAAACCGGTGAGCTTCAATTCCTTGGTTGTAAGTACCTCGAGGTTGGCGTTGAAAGCCATCAGGAGATTGTCATCGGCGTCCTTGTTGAAGACGCGCGCAAAAGACTGCTTATACATGGACGAGGTGAAACTGTCCGTCAGGATCATGTGTCCACCCGTCGTATTGGCAAGACCCCGCATCTCAAGCAGACCGACCTGGTCAAGACATCCGGCGAAGATGTCGACAATGTGGCCGTTGTGCGAGACGCGCTTGGCCAAACCCTCGTAGAACTTTAGCGCCTTCTTGTAGTACTTGATGTTGTCGCGGTCGATGTCGTGATGCGATCGGATGGGCTCGCGCAGCTCGGGGCCGACAACCATGCCGGGTCCTTCGGTCGCTGGGCCACCACTGAACAGCATGATGCGGGCACCAGTGTTCAGGAAGTTTGTCTCCAAAAGGCCAGCGGCAACGCTAAGGGCCACACCTGTACACCTCAGAGGGCGCTTGTCGTTCGCGACGGGCCAGGGATCCCGCTGGAGGGCCTCGAGGGCGTTGGTCAACTGGAATTCGCACTGCGAGACTGGCAGGATGAATCGCGCGCCGGCTCCAGCTGGAGGCGCCATTGGAGGTCGTCCGGGTTGCTGCGGGACGCCTGGTCGAGGGGCCATTTGGCTCAGGCCAAGCATCTCGTGGACCTGCTTGGAGGAGTAGTCCTTGCTGCCACGGAAAACGTATGACTTGGCGCATTCGGTGTAGCCAAGCTCGTGCACTTGGGTCTGGAAATGTTAGTATTTCTCAGACATTCGGGTACCCATCACCTACCATGGTGCCGTATGTAATCAGTCCGACCAGAGCATATGCTGGGAGCAAGCTCAGACTCATGATGATCGAGTCCTTGAGAGCCTTCAAGCTGTCCTCCTCCTGGCATGTGTCTACAACGAAGATGAAGATGGGCGGCGTCTGTACGGGCTGAGGAAGGCGGTATTCGATGGTAGTGCTGCCGGCGTGCAGCTCTGGGGGTATTTGCTGCTCGGAAATGTCCTTGTAGTGGGGCGGGAGGTTGTTGCGGTTGAGACAGAATGGACATATCCAGACACGGGCGCGCATGTCGATTTGGCTGTTAAGAGGTTAGCCTCAGCACAATCTGTAGTATTGCATCTGGGCATACCAAAAAGGGTTGAGGACGGCCTTGCATGGAGCCCTACACGCGACAGGCGCATATTGGAGCAGCGGGGTGTCGGTCTTTTCCTTTAAGGGTGTGTACATGGCGCCAATGGGGACGACGAGACGAGAGGCTTCCTGTATAAAGCGTCAGTATAGCTGCTGCGTTATTGCGACGACACCGCACGTCGAGATCAGCCATCATCATACCATGCGCGAGCTGGGAAACGTGTTCCAGCTGAGGCGGACGCCATCTCTGTCCTCGATCTCGCTCCACTGGTCCTTGAGAGCCTCAAAGTCAGCCATGTTGGGCGGGTCGAAAGCGGTTCGTAGCGCTTAGACGGGCGGTGGGTGGTGTCGAAGGAGTAGAAGGTCGGTGGTGGAGGGTCCGAGGGCGCCCACGATAGATGGCTTTGGCGGGGCGGTGAGATATCTGGCAGCAGCGGGCCAAATGCTACAAATGTATGCGGAACTGAAAAGACGGACAACTGTTCCTCCCTCTAGGCAACAATTGCACAATTACTGCAACGTCTCAAGAGCTCCCGCACTCGAGCTATGCGTGGGTACCAGAGTTGACGATGCGGCCAGATGTTCTTGCCCTAGCGTGCCTACTCGAGCCTAGCGTGCCCAATCCGCCCTCAAAACCTCTGTTTTTCCTCGCTTCCGCTCTTTTCTCTTCATCACCGCCAGCTTTACAAATACTACGTATACGGCAGGCTCCCAATTCTCCAATGAATGAGCCTGTTTTCGCGCTGCGCGTAGAAGATATCTAGGCCCATGGCTGGGCGCCCGATCTGGAAAACTCGTTCCGAGTATACTGATAGGTTGGGAATCAGCAGAGGTCACATCATTGCATCCAGACGTGAAGAGTTGTAGTAGGTCACGGGTGTTGATGCCTGGCAATGGACGCGTTCAACATGGAGACCATGTCCAGGCAGCTCTTTTGCAGCGCTCTGGCTTGACGCGACGTGACGTGAATTTCGCAGTATCGTTTGTATAGTTCGTTGTCCTTCCATTGTCACATGCCCAGCATGCACTCCACACTGAGTCCGACCTTGCTGCAGGTCCACACCGTCGCCATCTAAACACGAACTCCAATTGTCTCTCACTCGTGCAACCTTGAGTAGCCTTAGCAGATGCTCATGGTTAGTTGCTTTGTATCATCGCACGCTCGCTCTCGACGACCGGAAACCGACGCAGGACTGATTGCGACATGACTAGCTCGATCCGGATTTGACCAACACCACAAAGAACGAAGACTGTGCCAAGGGATAGTACTCGTGGTATTAAGGTGACGGATGCGAGCACATTTTTTATCGCAGTTTGCCTTTTCATACTGTGTGCATCGCCATCTACATTCATAAACCGCTTTACTACTAGCGTGCTGCTACAACGATGCGCCTGAGATGGCTGTCAGCGAGCTGCCCCTCGCCTTCCGTCTCGATTTTGTATACTTTGCGCATTGCCAACAATACCTGCCAGATGCCATTACGTTCTGGCGCGCGAGATTGACATCCAACGAGAGAAGCAATTATCAAACGGTATCCATCCCACGAGTCACCCAGCTCATAGCGTGCAGTGGTCGACCAGGCTTGCGGGTCGCCCATTCATTATTATGGTCTACCGATTTTCCAAGGCAAATAGAGCACTCGTGAGCCATGACTATGGACGCGAATAATACAAACATGTTTAGGATGCCTTCCCGTTTAAGCGCTATCGAAATCGTTTCAGTCCCCGCGGAGCACTTTCACCTTCACCCAGCACAAGGCGATGCCCACATCCATCGAAACACGGCAACCAGACCCAGCGTAAGATCTCAGGATTTAATCAACGGAGGTCGTATCCGATCGACCCGTCCAAATCTCTAGATCTACACACATACCTGGGTGCCTCTCACGCTCGTGATAGATTAACAATATGGGAACACGACGGGTATATTGCATCGCAATATACTAGCCGCATCACCTGCCATGATATTGAATACATCTTGTTCTCCTCTGAAGGTAAATCCTAGGATCCATCTCAACGTTCTCCCTGTCTCTTTGTCCAACTTCTAGCATCCAGCATCCAGTCTCAACCCACACTCATCACCATGGCCCGTCCTCTCGCTTTCTTGCTCCTCCTCGCAGGCCAAACATGTGCTCACACATTCATATGGGTAATACCTCCCCTTGCCGACCCAGCACGCCCCCTAACAACCCCCAGGGCGTCTTCGTCAACGGCAAAGACCAAGGCACATTCCGCGGAATCCGGATTCCAGCCTACAACGGCCAAGCCAGCCGCAGCGGCTACAACAACTCACCCGTCAAAGACCTCTCATCCATCGACATGCGCTGCAACGTGCTCGGCGACATACAAGCGCACGACACGATCAAGGTGGCGCCGGGCGATAACCTGACCTTTGACTGGCACCACGAGAAGCGCAACGACGCCGACGATGTAATCGCGAGTTCGCACCACGGTCCCTCACTCATCTACATATCACCCGACCCACCGCGCGAGAACTCGTTCGTCAAGATCTGGCACCAGGGCAAGTATGAAGCGAACCCTTTTCCGCAGCCGGGTAAGTGGAGTACCACGGGTGATATTGCGGCGAACAGGGGTCATATGAATGTTAGGGTGCCGGAGGGGCTCAAGGCAGGGAGTTATTTGATTCGCGTGGAGATGATAGGGCTGCATGAGGCGGATGTGAGTTTTGCGCAGAATCCGTTCCGGGGCGCGCAGTTTTACCCGGATTGTGTGCAGATTGAGGTCGAGGGGGATGGGGAGGTGGAGTTACCTGCTGGTGTCAGTTTTCCGGGTGCTTATTCCTATGATGATCCTGGGGTTGTGCATAACGTGAGTTTTTTTGCTGGTGGGAGTTGGATGGGAGCGCGCTGACGTGTCGTAGGTGTACTGCTCGACGGAGACGAAGAAACCAAGGACTTCTACTACACCCTGCGTTACTGACTATGTTATCCCTGGTCCGACTGTCTGGTCTGGAGCCTGGTCTGAGACTACTGATGTTCCCGTCGGGCCTGTTGAAGGCGTCACGACTGCAACGCCGTGGAGTACGTGGATTGGTACGGATAGTGTGGTGACCAGCGCAACATTCTCGGACGTGAAGAGTCAGACTATTGTGGGGAGTTCCAAGTACACGGCGAGCTGGAGTGAGACATATGCGACACCTACAGCGACAGCTCCACGGTGGTAGGTGATATGGCAAACATGATTCAGATCACGTGCAGTACTGGAATGGAATTTTTTTGGCGTCATGTTGCTAGACACTGTGTTCTACTCGTCATTATAGCTGGAGACCCCGCGCCCACGCATGAAGATTGTTAGGTGCGCTTTCTCACGCTGTGAATCAAAGACGTATATCCGTGACCACGCAAGCTGTTGCTGATATGCTACTGCCGTACTCGTTGCGGAAGCAATAGAGTCACCTCTGTTGATGCGAGGTCCTCTTGCGCTGGGCGGCTAAGAGAGTGCAATGCATTAGCAAAGCGACCGTTGCTGCGGCCTCGCGGTACTTGCTGTCGCATTGCGGCTACACCTTCCTTCTCACACAAC
The DNA here is from genome assembly GCA_029100535.1 of Stemphylium beticola. Taxonomy (NCBI): domain Eukaryota; kingdom Fungi; phylum Ascomycota; class Dothideomycetes; order Pleosporales; family Pleosporaceae; genus Stemphylium; species Stemphylium beticola. Next base: position 210,544 of record JARBXR010000042.1, on the reverse strand, counting down.
TTCAATCAGTCTGAGTAAGAATCGGCAACCGCTCTCCGAAAGGGATATATGGGCTCCTTTCCGTGCTTGCGAATATGGACGAAGCGTAGTCGGCGCATACCCTCATCCTTGCCTGCAAGCAAGAGAGCAATGTCAAGGTTTGCATGAGACAACTTCCATTCATCGCCTCAATCACTCATGCTCTTTCACAAAACTAACAACTCTGGAGTTCAAGGTCGCTGAAAAGTCATTGTCTGCTTTGCTGACATTAGCGAACGATGTAGGCTGGCCCGCCCGCGCAATATTGTCAACAACGTCATAATTTTATTCTGTCACCTTGAACACTCGTCGCCATGGCACCAAGTCCTGATGCGACGAGCGTCGATTTACTCTGGGAGCATACCTAACCACTGAGCCTGAGCGTACAATAGCTGGGTATCACAAATCACTCATGGCCGTCTTCCACAGCTCGTCGCTGAAGCCCACCGGGTCCCCGGCTCCATGCCGTGTGCCGAAACTCGGCCGGAAAGAACGCACAATACAATGTACTCTCCTTACCGCTATGCACTATGCACACACACTGCAACCTTATGCGACGTGAACCCGTACCCTCTACACAGCAGCACTTCTGGTGTTCCAGAACCCAGCCGAACCTCGCCACGCTCTCGTTTGCGGATGCATGCAGCAATGCCCATCCATTCCGATTCACCGCTTTTCGGTCCCCACCTCACCCTTTTTAGCTTTTACCCACCTTTTACGTCTCTCGACGTCACCGTAAGCCCAGGCAACGGCCGAAGTCTCGCCTAGCCACTAGCGCCTCACACTCATCTATATAAACCTGCCCTCCTCCGCCCTCTCTTTTGTTCTTTAGCTCTGTTAGTCTCTCCCATTCCACCCCCTACTGTGCGACCTTTTTTGCTAACAGCCATTGTAGCTTTGCCTTTTGGCTTAGATCAAGTGTAGTATCTGTTCTTTTCAGTTTAATCTCTGAAACGAGACTACGGTCTCATTCAAGATTATTCTTATTTTTGAAACCGGCTGATGGGTCACTGGGCTTGCTCATACTCATCGGCACAGTGTCGCCTGTATCGCACTACCTCAGGCTGACGCGACTATCTTTTTCATTGAGACTTCTGGCTTGTACCAGTTGCTTGAAGAAGGAGACGCATTCCACTCAGGCAGTAGACCCAGCAATTATAAGGCATCCCGATGTTAGCGCTACTGTCTAGTGCGAGTTGAAGAATAGTAGGGGGCGGCTTAGCGTAAGGAATAGAGTCACGCCTCGATGTCGCATTAGTAAAAGTCAGCGCAGCCAGACGGTTTGCGCCTCGCTGTCATTTGCGTGTAATAGCTGTGATAGGATGCTTGCACATTGATACAGCGAGGTCAGCTTTGGGAGACTACAAAATAGACAATCGACTGCTCCCCCCGCGGCTATCGACATTATACAATCTTCTGACGTTTGCACCTCTTTACCCAACAACGTCCGCTTTTGCGATGTAACACTGGTTGTAGCTGCCACGGCCAACTTGGTGCAGATCCGCCAATCGATTGTACACCTGCAGCTGTGATAGCATTGCTGGACGCATACCACGAGTAGAGAGAGACCCATACAAAAAGCTGATCAAAGCCACTTTGTATGCTTCCACAGAGTCGCCAGTTAGCGACCCCACCCCGTCCTTTCGCAGTCTGATAGCACGCCTGATATGTTTGGCCTACCCATGTCTACTTCGCCCTTCGCTCTCACGCCCGCCGGTTCCCTCTGCAGTAGCGTCTCCTGCGGACCACATGTCCTTCTGCACGGAACCGCTATAGCGACGCCGTAGGTATCGGATCTACTGAGCTGAGCCTCGTCGTAGAGTCAGCCTAGACAAATCCCAAGTAGGCGCGCCTCGGTCACAAGTCACTCTCACAACGACTCGTCGTCGTTGGGCATTGTCGCGGTCAACGGCACAAACACGATGACGGTAGATTGTGGGAGGCGGGAGTGGGCGCTGCGCCGTGAAATCGCTGATGTATGAAGGAGTTTCTGGTGTAGGAATACATGGTGAAAGATGCATCAACGTATGCGCCCAAGAGATGAACATGCCCGCAGATGGAGAAAGAGACGGTGTCGTAGATATCGAGGACTGCGTCCACTGTTCAATCCTTCACGCCGCCGTCGATGTGGTGTGTCGTTGCAAGGCACGTCAATCAGCGAGGTATTGAGACAGCGGATCGTTGGCGAGAGATGCGGAAATAAGTGCTGCTTCTAGAGTGCATTGATAGAGTGTATGAGAGGTAGTGTGAGTGTATGCGCCACGCGCCATTTTGCTTTCATCGACAGCTTGATCCTTCGCATCCTACTTTAATCGAGCGTATTGAACGGACGGACGTGAAATTATTAGAATGACAGTAAAGGGAATACTACCATGGGCTAACTAGAAGCGGCGCGGAGCGTTGTCCTCGGGTTCCTTTACTCCTATTGAGAAGGAGTATGAGGGGTGTGAAGTGATATGAAACGAGGTAGTTATTTATGATTGGCTAGATAACCGGTTGTTGTTGCTCATCGTCATTAGGCTCCTAATTGAATCGTTGATCCCACAGTGATTATAAAAGGCACGAAACCCAGTACTACTGCGAATAGGACTGCTACTTTGATACCACAAGCGATCTCGTCGTTATCAAATAGAACTTACGTATTGAATTCTATCTATAAGTCAAAGACACCAAGTAGAGCCATTTGTGTGGAAGTTACCTCTTCTTGGAAGCCGTCTAAAACCCGTCTACCCGACTACCGTACAAAAATGCGCGTCACTTTACTCCGTTTCTATCGCATCGGTTTAACTAGCAGCTCCAATCTCTAGCAAATACATTGTACGTGGCACGAGCCTGTTATCGCTGCGCATGTAGACTACGGCCAACTACTGATACAGTTTGTAATGCGCCTGCACGTTCCGTGGAGACAGATGGTGGAATCAAGATGATACGGCGGGGAAGCTGAAGGACAGACACAATTCTAGAGGTGTAGTAATAAAGATCAGAGGATCGTTATGTGGGTAGATGCTTTGAGAATGCCATGTAATGATATGAAAGTATTAACAAAAGTAGTTGTTGCTGTGTTCTACAAAGGAGTGAGGATGACGTATTATTGGTAGCGGTGTAGCAGTAGGGTTAGCAGTGGATGATCTTGTAATCAGGGTGCAGCTGTGTAGTCATTGTCACGATTCCAAGTTATCGCTGTGTTCACTTCCTAGATCTTCTTTTATGGTTGTCATCTGCCTAATGGTACTAATCACTAGACTTTACTGGGAACTACGCCGGTATACTAAAAGAGTCAAAGATACCTAGGTGGAAACGTGTGGCGATATCATGACCAAGAGCCTTGCTACTTGCAAGAACTAGCTCCGCGGCGCGTACTGCTCCATTATCTCCATGCGAAGTATGTGATACCTTAGTAGAAGTGATAAGTGTTATGTCTACCTCAGTAAGTGTGGGATGCAAAAGCTTGATACGATTTGCTTAGATAGTGTGAGGAACCTCCATCATGCAAAGGGTCGTCCATGGTCGTAGAATAAAGTGGAACACGTTTCCGACGACCATAGCTACATGCAGTACGCCTTGACTGATACATGAAACAAGATATCATAGCACGAGAAGTCATAACAGAAATGTCGCGCGAAAAGCAAGAGTATTCAAACCGGTATTGAGTGGGAGGCCAAAGTGGCTCGAAACAAGCGCCCTTCACATGGAGCCAAAATGCATCATCGCAACCATCTAGGTCGCGGTTTCATGTTAAGCCTCAAGTACGTCAGCGTTAGTCTACCAGCCAGAGTATCGAGCATACTTGCCGTTCACCTGGCAAGGCTGGGCTAACGCTAGTCTGAGGCAGCCGCTCGAAGCTACCACAGATTGATAGAAGCGAGCGTCGCATAACCTAGCGCAACCAGCCCCCAAGCCGTGTCGATCAGCCAGAGAATTTTGAGTAGATTTGTAGAAGAAAACGAAAAAAAACTTTACAGGTGTAAGACTGGTCATCGAAATTTGACATTACCCGTTGAGCCGGTGGGCTAACGATGCCGATATACAGGAATCCCTCCTAGAGTTAGAGTATCGTGGAGACGTCTACCCCTCACATCTACTGCACCTTGGCACGTTAATGCTTGAACCACGACTGACGTCTGGGCTACCGAGCTGTGTGCCACAGGTCTACCTAGGTGGTTGTTAGGATAGCCTAGCATTTTTGACGTTTTGTTTCAGGCCGGCATTTGTTTCAAAGGACGGCACGATCCGCTGCAGCAGATTGATGGACTGGCGATAACTTTGATAACAAGGAAAGTCTTGGTATGCACCGTTGATGCGGGTGGCTGGCTGGCAGGCGAGCCGGGTACATGGCACCATGCAATGTGATGTGATACTGTGGGGTGGGAAACTTGAAAACAGAAATTCCAAAAGATGAATGCTGTTTCATAGACTACCACATGACGGAAAAGTCGTCTAGCTTGCGGCGTGTATTGTATACAGCATGATTGCTCCTTCCCTCTCGCGTAATGGCCATCGGCAGCATCGGTATTCTCCCGCCCTCTGCTCTGGTTTCGCGCAAGGCTTATGAATATCGCTGAGACGTTGGTTTGTACATTGATTGCGGAGGGTTTGATAACTTTGTGTATTCTCCAACACTCACTTCTGCTTTTCATTTGCTGAGTGTTTGCACGTTCGTATTCAACACATGGGGAATATTGTCTCATTTACTTTGCACATCTCGGCACCGGAACAAGCACCCACAGGGACATTGCAGACGGGCCACTGATGAGCAAAGGCGGCAAAAGCAAAAGCAGAAACGGACTGGAAACAAGCGACTGATCGCCCTCATTTCCGAGTGATGTGGTGGGTGTTCGTTGAAGAGTCGAGAACACGCTCATGCCACCCATTGCGAGGTGACAGGGACTAGGCGGGGGGAGGTCAACTATTTTGGACCCCCGGGAAATGCTTCCACGATCCTTCCAGCATGGCATTACGGGTGCTGGAACACCGACGCCGACGCGACGATGACATATTTTTTTCACCCTCGTTTTAGGAACCTGTACATGTTGCGACATGCTGAGACGGTCAAAGTAGTCGCGCTGTAGTCAACGGTGGCTGTGCCTTATGCGAAGATGCACTGACAACGAGGTCATGTCGCAAAGGCGCAGGGCACGGGAGTGGCCCTGTTAGGGGCTTGGAAGAGAGCTGAGAGAAGGTTGTGGCACTGTGGCTTGGGTTCGGCGGACCGTTGGATGCGCGACACGAAGTCGATACGACATGATGGAGCATGGCGATGTCGAGTAGAAGCTAAGAGCTAGAAGATGCGATAGTCTGGATTGCGCGTCGTCGATTCATGGTGGCCGGCGATGAAGTCACTTCGGGGCTCTTTGTGCAGACTTGTGAAGCTGCAGGAGCAGGTCGCGCGTCGCACCATCCGAGCCGCTTGCACAAACGAGGCCAAAACACCATCCACCGCTCCACCGCGTTCTTATCCACTCACGCCTATCGACAAGCGACTCCGCAATCACGAGAGCGGCCTCAACATGAGCTACGGTAGATGGTGGCACAGCCATCACCCCCGGTAGTAGTACCATGTGCTGGCGGTGCGAGGACTATTTTGACTCGGCCCACACAGCATCGTATGCGCTGATTCTCGGCGCGGATGCATGCCCTCACCGACAGGGCGCATCTGCCAGGTACCCGCCCGCATGCTATGGATGCTTCTAGCAGGGAGGATCTGCGCCTGGCCGCCTTCTATTTTGGCCAAGCGCCATGAAACGCAACCCGTGGAGGCGGCGGGCGAGCAAAGAGTTGGGACTTGGGCGATGCAGCGAGAGCGAGGCTATCCCCGTGCAGAGATTCAGCGCAAGCGGGACCATTAGGCACGCCGTCGTCACCATTCTCCGAGCGGCTTCACCGGCTGCAAAACCATGGCAAAGACGGCACTCACCTCTCAGCGGCGACAGCGTGCTAGCAGCGTGTTTGCCAGCGGCTGCCATGCCTAGACGTTCCTCGCTGACCCTCCTGAATGGCTAGCTCCATGTAGCTTCATGCAGCCCCCTGAAGTTGTTCCTGGCTAGCAGCGCCGCTGACTGGTCCCTGCCGCCGGTTGTTCCTGAACGAAATTAACAGCCGCCAGGGGCCGCCCATCTTGGGCGCATCTGTGCTCCCATTAGCAACCAATCCGTCCTTGGCCCGAGTCCTGCAATGCTCAGCCTGGGACTTCATATACCGCCTCTCCTCCGCCTGATACTTTCTTTCTTCACTACCCCAAGGCAACTTTTCCTTACTACACTCGCTATCCATTTGTCCTCGGACATCACATTCCTTGAATACTCCAGTCACTCGTTCCTGGACTTTCAACCTTCTTCGCCTGATATCAATTTTCCCGGATCTTTTCGTCTCTATACCCTTTCAACTTTAAGAGCTAGGAACCTTTGAATATCCATCATGATGAAGCTCACCGTTGCATTCTTGGCCGCTCTCGCCGCTGCCGATGCCGCTGAGGCTCGCAGCCACCGCCAGGCTCGCCGTCAATACGGTGCCACCGACTCCTACGGCGGCTACGGTGGTGGTGCCAGCTACGGCTCTCCCAACGGTGGAGAGTACGGCGCTGCCCCTCCCGCTGGCTCCAGCTCAGTCCCAGCTGTCAGCTCTGCTACTCCCATCGTCAGCTCTGCTGTCCCGGTCGTCAGCTCTGCTACCCCAGTTGAGACCCCCGAGGCTTCAACCGTTGCTACCCCAGTTGAGACTCCCGCCGTCTCCTCTACCGGATACCCCGTCGGCGGTGGCTACGGAGGCAAGCCTTCCAGCCCTGCCTCCTCCGCTGTTGTCTCTTCCTCGGTTCAGACTCCTGAGGCTTCCACCGTCGCTACTCCCTCCGCCGCCACCAGCTCTGCTGGCTACCCCGTCGGTGGTGGATACGGTGGCAAGCCTTCCGTCCCTGCCTCTTCGGCTGTTGTCTCGTCCTCGGTCCAGACTCCTGAGGCCTCCACCGTCGCCACTCCCAGCATGAGCTCCTCAGTCCCCGCTGAGTCCACCGCCACTCCCTCTGCTGCTACCAGCTCCGCTGGATACCCCGTTGGCGGTGGATACGGTGGCAAGCCCTCCGGCCCTGCCTCCTCCGCCGTTGTCTCTTCCTCCGTCCAGACCCCTGAGGCTTCCACCGTCGCTACCCCTAGCATGAGCTACCCGGTCCCTGCTGAGTCCAGCGCCGTCTCCTCCGGCATCTACCCCTCCGGCTCATCCGTCGTTCCCTCTGGCGTCACCATGAGCTCTGCCGTTCCCACCGGCTCTTACCCCGTCGGTGGCGGCTACGGAGGCAAGCCTTCCGGCCCTGCCTCTTCTGCTACCCCCTCTTCTGTCGTCCCTGAGGCTGCCACCAGCTCCTCTGTCGGCACCGGCTACTACCCCGGCGGTGGCTACGGAGGCAAGCCATCTGGCGCTGTCCCCTCTTCCGCTGTTCCTGAGGCTGCCACCAGCTCCATGGCTGGAACTGGCTACCCTCTTTACCCCACTGGAACTGGCTCTTCCCCCGCCTCTTCCACCCCCATCAGCGACATGGTCACCAGCACCATCTACAGCACCCAGATCTTCACCAAGACCGCTTGCCCTCCTGAGGTCACTGACTGCCCAGCTCGCTCCACCGCGCTCGTCACCAGCGTTGTTGCCGTTGGTACCACCGTCTGCCCTGAGTCTGACCTCCCCAAGCCTACTGGTGTCACCAGCAAGTACCCCGTCTCTGAGGTAACCAACACCTACACCGAGACCCTCGTCTACACTGTTGGTGTTGGCTCGACTGCTCACCCAGTCACCACCGAGGTTACCTCCACCTCCACCTCTACCCAGTACTCCACTGTCATCGTCACCGTTGGCAAGCCCACTCCTACTGGCGAGGTTCCCTCTGACGAGACCAAGCCTGCTGGCGGCGAGAACTCGTACCCTACCGGCCCTTCTGCTGGTGAGAACTCGTACCCTACTGGCCCCGCCGGTGGTGAGAACGCTTACCCCTCTTCCCCTGCCGGTGAGGACGTTACCAGCACCATCAGCTCTACCTCCACCTCCACCAAGTACATCACTGTCAAGCCTACCCCCACTGGTGAGGGCGATGTTCCTGCTGGCTCCGACTCCTACCCTACTGGCCCCGCTGGTGGAAACGCTTACCCCTCTTCCCCTGCTGGTGAGAACTCCTACCCCACTGGCCCCGCTGGTGGTGAGGGTGCTACTCCTTCTACTCCTGCTGGATCTGAGGGCGGCGAGGACTGCTCTGCCCCGGCCACTGTTACTGTAACTGCCAAGGAGACCGTCACTGTCACCAAGGGTGTTGACTACCCCGCTGCTACCCCCAGCTCCCCTGAGACCCCCGAGGTTCCCGCTGACGAGACTGCCTCCTCTGGTATGCCCGCTGTCCCCACTGGCATGTACCCCGTCCCTGGCAACGGCACCAACCCCTACCCCGTTGGCCCAACTGGCTTCAAGACCTCCACCAAGCCTTCCATGCCCACCGGTACTGGCTACGTCCCCGCCCCCAGCAGCGCCACCTCTGAGCTTCCCAGCTTCTCTTTCGTCTCTGAGGGCCCCACCGCCACCGGCGAGACTGCCATCCCCTCCTCCACTGTCCCTGCCGGTGCTGAGTCCAGCGCTGCCTACCCCGTCGGCGGTGGCTACGGAGGCAAGCCTTCCACCCCTGCCTCTTCCTCCACCGTTGAGACCCCTGAGGCCTCTACCGTCGCCTCCTCCACCCCTGCTGCCACCCCTACCGCTGGCAACAGCTACGGCGCTGGCTCCAACGGTGGCTACGGCTCCGGCTACGGCACCTACTAAACGCTGATCTGCTTTGACGGTAGATAAGCACCGCGTTTTCGTTTGTGTCATCTGTCCATAGGGTCACTTGATCCAATTTCTTAGCATGTCTTGTCCTGTCTTCAGTTACCAAGTCTCCTCAGGCAGGGGCAGAAGCGATATGGGTGGTGGTAGTTTCTTTTGTGGTGGATATGAGACAGAAAAAACTACGGGTTCAGGCAGTTCATATATAACATCGACAATATATTGACACTGTCTCTTCTCAAAACTATCCTGTATCGCATCTGGTTCTTTATCCGTTGCGCTTGGTGCTTGGGGCCATGGCAACGAGCAACATGTTTGACGACTTCAATTGTTCCTAGACTTTTTCCTTTGTTAGTTTATCGTATGTGTCTGGAAGACCATTCGGGTACGGGCGTTTTGTTTTTGATCGTTATTTAGCATCGCTTTTAGTCAATTCTTTTACTCTTGCGACTTGATCTACTGCCTCCATGAGTGACTGACATCTTTTCTCCACCTGACTAACGTTCCGACTCGACTCGAATCGGATTTCTCCCTAACTTGCCTGAGCCATACCATTCTAATTTCCAAGCCGTAGTACCTGCATAACCTCTTCAAAGATGATCCTTGCTCATAGTCACGCCAACATACAGCTAGCAGACGAGCTCTTTTGCGGCCTGGCATGCATGGTTTCAGGGTACCCGCTTGTGCCGCGTTACCGGGTTCACGCTTGTTGCACAGCCTCAGGTGGAGTAACGCCGCCCCCCCCCCCCCCCTTATCGATTCATCTCTTTCGCAGTCGAAGGGTTTTCTGGGGTTGTCTTGCCTTTTACTGTACTGTTGGACATTAAGGGTCGTTGTCTGAGGAGCGAGCGAGCGAGCGAGCGGTCTTTGTATGCACGCACGGTACGTTTGCGTTGAGTTTTTTTATCTTGGTAGAATTCCTCATCTACCTCTTAGTCTGGCTGAATTCATCGCCTCGTGTCGGTGTTGCTACCCCCCCCCCCCTTCCCCAAACCGTCCTCGACAGTGCATCCATGTACTATACCCGTACCTGTACCTAGTACCTATAGAGCATGCATATCCCGCATCTCATCTCTCTCATCTCACCACGCATACAAACTTTCCCTTTCCTCAAGTGACCCTTTTCGCTGCAATTGCGGCTCTACTCTCCTCTACTATACTCTACACAACAGGCCCGTGGTACAAATTCTCCCAACGTTCACTGTATATCCGTAGTAATCAATAGACGCACATGTCGGCCTACTAAATTGCAATGCTAGCTTCCCCTTCCGTCTTGCGTTTCCAGGATAGAACATGTTAGCCCTCTTGTTGCTTGCGTGAGGAAAACAGCTAGATCCCCGTTTGCGGCAGGCAGATAATATTGTCTCGTGCGTACGCGTCATACGCGCTCGTATTCGCACACCCGGTACCACCGCTTCAATTGATGTCTTTCGCACGCTCGTTTACGCCTCTCTGCCTCTCCCGGCGGCGCTTATTCACTCTCGTAAGCACACCGCCCTACCTCTTCTCATGCCGTCAGCAAACCTCTACAACGCTTATTTATTCCCGACCCGTACCACCGCCTCGCGTCGCGTCGGCCAATGTCGTCATACAAACTCATCAACCCGTGTTAATCTCCGTCGCTTACCACCACCATCCCACCCCATCTTTCTCCTAGAGCGTAAGCGGCTCTTCTTCGGTCGCAACCGGCGTCTTTTCGCTTTTTCGTCTTTTCTTTTATAGCCTTGCGTGAGCGGGAAAGAAGCTTTTGGCGAACAGGTCTGGGTGGGGGTGCCGCCCTGCGCTGCACACGCGTAAGTGGCGCTGATCGCCTTTTTTGTGGATCTGGGAGGTGCACGAGCGGATTTTTTTGGGGGGGAGGGGGGAGGGAAGGGCTGGGTTGATGCTAATATTGGGGTGATCGCTGAGTAGATGGCGCGTGCGTAGGAAAGAGAGCGTAGAATAGAAACATTGAGTCGGGGTGGGGGATTGCGTGGGTGCTGAGGGGCCGCGAGCGACGCGTCAATTTTTTCTTTGTTGATCGTTATTATTCTTCGTCTTCTAGTACTCGTACGAATATGGTCTCGGTCGATGACGTGGGCTGGCGGCGCTGGAGCGCGTGGAGATGCAATGGTGGCATTTGTTTATGATCGAGAGGTAAGTGGTACATGCTGGGTGATGCCGAATGGATTGTGGATCGTCTCATGGTTATCTGCTATACTTCTCTCCTCTACTTTTACGAGTACATGGTGCAGTGTGCTTCCTGACATACTGGAAGAATGCAATATTTTCGGTGAGAAGGAATACATCGAAGCCTCCAAAGCCTCACCCCAGCCATCACCTGGTATCACTGTCCTGAACGCCAAATAGACACATTGTACTCCGGCAAATACCACACCCGTGTCTTAAGGCTAATAGTCATCGTCGTAGTCATATCCACCTCTCCTCCGTCCGCTAGAGCCGAGATGCCTTCGTACCCAGTGCTGATGATATGTAGAGTAATCCCGCTCTCCAGACAAGCCCAGTCGACCGGCGACGTTGACATAACCATCCTTGTTTCTCTCCAAGCCCTTGATATCCATATCACCCAGCTTGCCTTCGAAACCCGTATCAGCCTCCCACTTGGCTCGACAATAAGGACATGTCGCCTTGCCCCTTGAGACCGCCACCCAGTTCTGCATACAGCCCTTGTGTACGTTGTTTCCACAACTAGCCTTGCAGTAGACGATGGCTTCTCCCGCGCCGAGCTCGTCATAACAGATGGGGCATTCGCCTTCAATAGGCTTGCGGTTGCCATCTTGACCTTCCTTCTCTGTGCCATCCTTGTCATCCGTCTCGACGCCAGGTATCGGTGGTGCATTTTTGATAACTTCGCGCAGCTCGGAGCTGATAAGAGCCAATTGGTAGGCAATCTCTTCTCGTGCCTTTAGCACTCGAAGCATAACGTAAACGAGGTGCTTGCATTGATTGCCCTTGTTCGCATGCGGGCAGTCACAGGATGGTACAAGGCCGATTGAGATGGTATAGACGTTGCCGGTTGACCCTGCCACCATGACCTTTTCTTCCGGCGCATCGTCTTTCCCAGAACGTTCACGCGAAAGTACCGTCAAACGCTGTGTGAGCGCCCTTTCCTTGACAGCCATGTAGCTTTGGGGCGCCTTCTTACGGAACAACCTAGCCCGCTTCTCTTCTGCAGGCGCATCTGTATCGCGCTTGCTTCTCTTCTTGGCCGGTGTCTTTTTGGGCGAATCTTGGGTGAGATCAATCACTTCGGGTGCGCCTTTGCTGCTCTTGCTTTTCTTGGGCGGAGACAGATATTCGACGGGCGCAACGTCATCATCTTCGAGGTAGGTCGCCGACTTGCGCTTGCGCGTCGCTCGTGGCGGCGGCCGCCTCAGGTCGTCGTCCATTATGGGGTTGGCAAACTGACAATGTCTTCGCAGAGGTGTTGGAAGAAAGGTGGACCAAATGAGGGGTGTCAGCTTCGGAGCCACGAGCAGCGACAATGGGGAGGTGCACGTGGAGTGGCGGTATCGATAAAGCCGACTTGAGACCGCGCCTGCTACACCAACACGAACGCACGTGATGACGTAGGCTGCTTCAGACCAGCCTTCTAATGCCCGAAACGGCTGAGTTGCATGTGCAGCACCACCAAACTTCGTTTTCAATAATCATTGTACCAGATACTAGCTTTTGGTCTGATTGAGCCAGCTAAACCCCGCATCAGGGACCCTCCACCCAGCGCAAAGTGCAGAATCCGAGCGGGAGCAATCGCCGTGAGAAGTCTACGTACGAGAGCATAACTGAGACATGCAAAATGGTCTCGAATGAAGTAGAGTTGAGGAAAGTACGCATGCTGTAACTTAGATAGGCTCATAATGCCCGCTTGACGAGTATGAACCTTCAACAACCCAGAAAAGCCCCGAGCAACCAGTGGCATGGAAATCGCGAAATTAACCACCTTGTCTCACAAGTCGCGGGAGAATTCTTATCTCTATCAACATTTCATAGACGTGGTGTATGTTCCTATCTTTTTAAGGTTCCATGGTACACTACGAACAAGCAGCGCTCCAAAGGGACCTATTTTACATTGCCGAAGACATGTTTGGTCGAAACGAGCCGAAGCTCGGTACCAGCATCATGACCTGCTGCACTTACACAACTCCATCAGCAGCGCATGATTGTGGCTTTATCGGATGCATCAACTCTGGGTCCGAATCTTGACCACCTGGTTAACATGAACAAATCGCCTTGGAGTTCTGTCGTTCCCATTCTTCCACGTACAAACACTCTCACATCAGATTCGACGTTTCTTCTTCCTACTAGAAGCCGCACATCTGTGCAGTTTTCTCATCGAGAATGGCTGACCTCAGAGCGAGAGGCTCGACTGACGGCGTTTCCTCCACGACAACCGCACAGGTTACAGAGAAAGCCACGGTACATGTAGTCGGCGAGCCTTCCTTGCACCAGCGCTTAACAGTATCGTTAGACCTTGAAGGGCAATTTGCGCCAGTCGCGGGGGAGGATACATTTGGCAATGAGGAAGGTGCTGAGATACAGTACAAGTCATGTAAATGGTGGTAAGTATTAACATCTTCTTCCTATCGTACTAGATTTTCGATAAACGCATCCATTACCTTGCTACAAACTCTCGCTGATCTCAAACAGGAACACTGGAATGCGTAAGCGGCCATATTCTCTCAACTCTTCATACTCTGACCCCCTTAGTAATGCTCGCCGAAAACGTTTCGCTCGGTATCCTCGCGCTTCCTCAAGCCCTTGCGATCCTCGGTATCGTCCCAGCACTGCTCTTGATATGCTTTTTGGGCCTCATCGCCACTTATACAGGATATTTGATCGGCGAATTCAAACTCGCGTACCCGTCGCTTCAATCGTATGCCGACTGTGGGATGCTCGTCAGTGGACCGATCGCCCGCGATGTTATTGCTGTTGGACAAGTAATGGTCTTGATCTTCATCATGGGCGCACATGTCCTGACATTTGCCGTTGCAATGAATGCCATGACTGGTCATGCAACTTGCACAATCATCTTCAGTGTTGTTGGCTTCGTCCTTTCCTTCCTGCTAGGATTGCCAAGGACGTTTAAAAATGTCAGCTACTTAAGCATCTTTTGTGAGCTTCAACCGCGCAAGGACAAATGTGCGAATGCTGACTAGCCTACAGCTTGCGCTTCGATCATTGTGAGTGTCACGGTTACCATGATCGCCATTGGCATCCAGAAACCGGACATGGACAACATGGTGGCTGTGCAACCGAATGTATCGCTGGTTACGGGCCTGAGTCCTGTCATGAATATCGTGCTGGCGTATAGTAAGCTTTTTTTCCAAAGTACAATAGGTCCAAAATTGACACAACATAGCGGGACACGTCGCTTTCTTCTCCTTTGCATCTGAGCTCAAGGACCCTCGCGAATTCCGCAAAGCCCTCTTCTTTGAACAAGGCATCGCAGTGACTTTTTACGCCCTCATTTCGGCGGTGATATATTTTTACGCCGGGCCCCTCGTCGCCTCGCCCGCTCTAGGCTCCGCATCGCCGCTCGTCAGTAAGATTTGCTTTGGCATAGCGCTGCCCACAATCATTGTTGCTGGTGTTGTCAATGGCTCCGTGGCTACCAAATATGTATACCTACGGGTCTGGAAGGGTACAAACGTAGTGCACACCAGCAGTTGGAAGGCCCTGAGCAGCTGGTGGGGGATTTGTGCTGGGACATGGCTAGCAAGTTGGATCTTGGCTGAAGCGGTGCCGAACTTCAACCTGCTTCTGGGCTTGATCGGTGCACTCTTTGGTAGTTGGTTCAGTTGTGAGTCGCTACCCTAGCCTCTTTCGTGGCTTACGATACTTGGCGAGTTGGCTGACATGTGCAGATGCGCTTCCTCCACTAATGTGGCTATGGCATGACAGCAGGGATAGAAGTCTGTTCTCATCGAAGCGAAAAATCGCTTTCGCGGTCTTCAATTTCTCCATCATGATACTGGGAGTGTCCATTGTGAGTCTTCTTCTTGTTGTCTGTAATGGCACGCGGCTGACTTTGTGTTACAGTTCGGCCTGGGCATGTGGTCGTCAGGGACGGCGTTGCATAATCGCTCCGGTGGTAAGGTGTTCTCTTGCGAGAATAATTGGCACCCTATTAGCTGGGTAGCGGGAGGTACCGAGGATAAGTAAACCGTGCTGATCGGGATTGGATTGGCGTTGAAATAGGGAGAAAGCACGTTCGTTACGACCCTGAGTTGAACTCTGGATCGATTTTGAGGTACAAATACATCAAACCTCTGTTGTTGTTGTTGTTGTTGTTGTTGTAGAGTTTAGAGGAGTTGTATACGCCCCAGTGACATGTAAACTTAAGCTCCGTTGGCCGAACCGGTGGTGTCGGGGAACGGAGACTATGACGCGCCCGGAACATGCACAACCGAGCGTTGCAGTGCATCGGGCGCACCTCACGACTCCTCACTTCGGCAGCCAATAACAAGCGTCTACTCCCCCCAGTGGCCGTCCAGAATAAGCTCTTTCCGACGAACAGGCGCAAGGCTCATGTAATCTGGCTAATGTCAATATGGATAGGAATGCCAAGTAAGGAGGCTGGACTGGCTTCGGGGCATCACATCACCATGGGCCACACATGCTCCTTGCATTGCTAATGAGCACCTACCATACTCGCTAACTCACTTTGAGGAGATCGTACTGCAAACTGTGCGATTGTTGATATTGCGACGGTGGTACCACAGGTTGCTAGTTTGTACGCATACAGTTAACGAACCGTGCTACCCCGACTTCTACGAGAGCGGCCGCCCAACTCAGAGCTCCCCACTGCCCAACCCTCCTTTTATCGACGTCTACATCGCCCCGCGACACTAACGCGACCGCGCTTCAGTTTCCTGACATCTTCTCAATATGCCGGTCGAGCTCCGTAAGCGCAAGGAAGCGCCCCCGGCGCCAGCACCCCCAGCAAAGAAGAAGGCGCCCGCCAAGGGCAAGAAGGCTGAGAGCGAGAAGACGGTCGCCGAGAAGGTCCAAGACACGGTTGCTGAGCAGGTTGAAGCTGTAAAGGAAGCTGTTGTCGGCAAGACCAACGGCGCCTCTGCTGCAGCATCCAGCGGGCCGCCCAAAGTTGGCGACACAATTGACATTGCTTCCTTTGGCGGAGAAATCGAGACCAACGATGGCGACAAGACGACGCTTGCGAAGCTTGTAGAAGAGAGCAAGGCCGGAGTCGTGCTGTTCACCTACCCCAAAGCCTCGACCCCTGGATGTAAGTCGCGTCCTTTTTACGTCGCACACAGTAGTTCTAATGTGGAGGATTGTAGGCACAACGCAAGTCTGTCTCTTCCGCGACTCCTACACGCCTCTCACCGCTACCGGCTACTCCATCTACGGTCTTTCATCCGACAGCCCAAAGGCCAACACCACCTTCAAGACCAAGCAGAAGCTTCCATACACCCTGCTGTGCGACCCTTCGCAAAGCCTCATCTCGGCTATCGGCTTCAAGAAGGCACCCAAGGGCACAACGCGAGGTGTCTTTGTCGTTGACAAGGAGGGGAAAGTGTTGGCTGCCGAGCCCGGTGGTCCAGCCGCTACTGTCGAGGTTGTGAAGAAGCTTGTGGACAACAAGGACGCGGTGCCGAGTAAGGACAAGGTAGAGGAGAAGGAGAACAAGGAGGATCACGACATGGCTGAGACGGCGGACGAGGTTGCTGATACTGCGGCGAAGGTTGATAGTAATGAGGCTTGAAAACTTGACTGTCCAGGGTCATGCGGCCACAGGCTTTTGGAGAAACAGCCTTTTCTACTTTCAACCTCTCGTTCAGGAGTTGCATGAAGACGGTCAGTTTTGTTTGGATAAAAAGCAAGTCCGTCCAACACATGTCCTTGTCCTGTTGTCTCGTTGTGATTCCTCGTGCCGTCTATGCACTCACCCGATCGAAGCCTCTCCGTCTGTTTTGATGAGACAAAAAGAAGGTTGCAACTGCAAAAACATACAACAGCGGGGATTCGCTAGTGGTCACCCACCTAACTACTAATCCGCCGGTACACTGCTTGAGTACAGCTGAGCGGACGGGAAGCTCTATATTCAGTGTCCTATGGTCGTATGTGGAGTAAATTGGCGCAACTGCTATATAACAATGGATCTACTACCTACCCATTAACTATCATCCCGTGCCTCATGCAACATTCAAAACCGCGGCTGAATGTGGACAACATGGAAACGTTTGTTCTGGTTCGCCGCTGTTACAAAAGCGATTGTATTTGTCCGGCTCGACTTTCAGTTCGACTTGGCGGGGAGTTTGAACGTTACAATTTCCTGGGACTGACCATGTCCAAGAGTGTCGTGGGCCTGCATACCTAGGTAAGCATTCCAAAACAAAACCTCGTGACTTTTTCATCATCAGGTTTCTTGTAGTTGCAGAACCCCAGGGCTGTTTACTAGCTGTTCTATGTTCTATGTAAGAACTGCGCTAGCAGTGTTCAACGGAGTTTGAAAGTTGCCGCTTTCGGCAGCGAACATTGGCCTGGCACGTTCGCGATCTCCCGCGCTGACCTCACACCGGCGTCAACTTTTCCAGCCCCAGGCCATTCCCACCCCAGCGCCTAGAATTATCCCGTGAGCTTGCAGAGTGTCTCGAAGAGAGGACGCAGCTCAAATTGCAGAGCCATTGGCCTTCAGCGCATCCGAACAAACCACGCCAGACGCTGCACTGTCAAATCATTCTAACAGCTCAGCCATGGGCTTCATCACCGGCTTCGTACGTGCAACGTCCCTTCGGCATGTCCTCTGCTAATCGGTACAGCTTGGAGGCGTCACCCTCACATCCGGCGTTCTTTACCTCACAATATCGCTGCACACACAAAACCGCATAACACAGGCCGCCCTACTACGTCAACAGCGCCAGGTCCTCGCGGATTTCTACGAGCCCAAGAAGCCAGAGCCAGAGCCGACAAATCGTGAAGTGCCAGTAGGGCTGGCGGAGATGGCAAAAGACCGGTGGAACAGGAGCCTCGAGGAGGGAGTCAAGAAGGTCTACAACACAGATTGGCGCAGAGTACGGGAGGATGCTGAAGACAGAGTGAGCGTCATCATGCAGAAGCTCAGGGAGAGCAGTAAATGAGCAAATCAACATGCGGAGTGGACTGAATACATACTCAATGAGGGCGCGGAGCGGGCGCACGGCTGCGGCGATACCCTGACTGCGACTGTACAACTATGGGGAACTTGCGATGATGGAGCCAGTATAGATTTCTTAGGTGCCAAACACGTGCACAGCCTCGACAACTTGTGTGTAAGAGAGTAGGCTACGCTCGCTCAATTTCGTTTGTTGCTCCAATCTCACTTCTCAAGCCCGCACTCACCTTCACCACTCCATTGGTTGCTATTGTTTATTGCGTTTGCATGCCAATACCCCTCTTCTCCTGCCTGGCGACTCTTTCACCATTTATTTCGCTACTGGCACTCACATTCCCGCATTTCACAACAGTAACGCTAGTACTTGCGTGACGATATGGCCTCCCACGGCAAGGTCTTTGACCTCTTCGACGATCGCTATCTTCGGCTACAGGATATCATCGGCAATGTCGAACCGCTACCTACGCTCGTACCCTACGAACAATACAAGGAGCATCTAATCACTTACCGCATGGACAATAGCCACGAGGTTTTCCTGGCACTTCTGCAGGACTTTACAGAGCGCAAGGCAATCGAGACGGGCAAAGAGCTGTGGACATGGTACGTGCAATGGGATGTTGATGAAACAGCAACGAAGCAGCCGCTGGCAGCTCCGCATTCGCTGAAAAAGCCTCGCCTTGACTCGGGAAAGCCAAATTCCCACACTGCGCAGCGGTCGCAACGCAAGGCAGGCATAATCACGGCTCAAGCCCGCGTCCTGGACCCAGAACTCATGCACGAAGAGGACATGTTGCGAATCCTTGTCGATATTGTGCAGGTCAACAGCGCCGTAGTGCCAAACTTTATCGAGTTCTTGTACCGATGGATCGACTTTTACGAGGGAGATGGCAAGGCTTTGAAAGCAGCTTTGCGCGGAGAGATTCCGAGTCTGTGGGATTTCGAGTACCACCCACTTTTGATTCCGGAGGATGTGAAGAAGAAGATGATGAATGAAGCGAGTGGTGGGAGCAAAGACGAAAACAGTCAGGCGGGTAACAAGACACTGAAACGCAGCGACGCAGAGGAGCTCGCACAAAGCTCACCCACAAAGAGGATGCGCGAGAAGCCCGACCTAGCGGCCTTGGAACGCAAAGCAGAAGAAAGCGAACGCCTACAGTACCGCGAAGTACGCTTTGGCATACAGCCGCCGAAGCTGAACGAGCCCCTCTCACCTCTTATCAACATCCCTCGAGACCCACAAAAGCATCTGAAGTATTATGCTGCCTGCTTTAAATCACGCCAGCGCGCCTTCTATATGCTTATGGAAGCCGGAGTCACACCACAGCATATGAGAGACTATAATAGAGGTCAAAAGGAAAACGTGAAGAATACCCCGTTCGTCGAGGGTGATGGACTCGGAAACTATGAGCAGGATGCGCAAACGGCACAGAAGGTGTTCCTTGAAAAGGAAAAGCATATGAAGAAGCAGATGGAGATTGCCATCAGCAGCAGATTGTCTGATGAGGCTCAGGTTGCTGATCGCTGCATTGCACCTGAAGGCGCATCCGGCGTTCCACTGATTCCAGCCACACCTTCATACGCCCAGCGCCCGGATATGGCCAGACAGATGCTGCGCAAGATCCAGCAGACTAGGGATGAAATTGGGCAGAAAATCAACATTGTTCCTGCACCTCTGGTCGGTAAGATGAAGAGTAAGCTTTTCAAAGGTGCGAAAGAAAGAGAAGCTGTTCTGGAGCCTCTTAAGGGCAACCCTGTGCCTCCGCCTCCACGCGCTAGTGCAGTTGACCCGAGACTCGAATATTTTTCTGGTGGTGATGGGGGTGGAAGTACTGATGAGGACTCGGACGACGAAGGCGGCCAAGACAGTGACAGAATGCGGCTACCCTCTAGGCCCTCCCTTCCTCCGCCTCCCAACTTTCCACGACCGATTCTACCGCCATTAGAGCAAATCCTTGGCCCAAACCGAGCACATCAGGCGTTCGATCCCAGTATTGGATCATCGAATTTGCAACAGAATACGCCAGGTCACGGTGGCTTCCCTTCTCCAGCGACTACGCCTAGCAGGACCCCGACGCCGCCGTGTATATCAGAGCGTTTGCGGAATCTTACCCCAGAGCAAGCACATCAGCTGTTATCGCAGCTGAATCAATATGCAAATCGTGTACCAGCCAACAGTTTGGAACCATTTTCAGACACGGAATTTCGACCAGCGAATCCGCCTGTAGGACTTGGACAGACTCCGCGATTCTCACTACCTGTTCTAGCACCGCCTCGCGCTCCCGCTATCACGATTTCTCCGCCGTATGCTCCCATCAGCGCATCTCAACATCAGCCGTCAAGGGGTTTCGGGGGAGGCTACAACCCTTTCACTATGCAGCCTCAAGTCTCGCCATATCCTGTGGCCCCAGGCTTATCGACTCTGGCTGCACCGCCTGCATTTTCACAGCGGCTTTTGGCCACTCAGCAGGAACAGAGTAACTCTACATCCGGTCAAGAATTGCAACAGCGAGAACCATCTGCGCTTGCAAATCAGAGAGCATATGCGCCCAGCGGTACAAACAATCAGTTGACAGCAGGTCAACCTCAGCGAGGCCCACGCCCTCGAAGTCTGTTTCTCACCCCTCTCCGCCCAGGAATGCAGCGCCCTGCCCCTAGTCCACTGAACCTCTTCACACCACCGTCACCCCTCTCATCTCTCGTCCCATCCCTGCTCGCAACCTCGCCCTTCGCAATATCCCGGCACGGCATCCCGCTCCAAATCTACTTCCCCAAGCTACTCATGCCCGGAAACACGATCGGTCCAGGCGGCGCCAAGCTGGGCGACGGAGGCAGCGCCGAAACCGATGCCTTCCTCCTCGGCCACGCGCACCCAGGCAGCGGCAAAATCACGCTGAACAAAGCCATTTTCCTGCCCGTGGGCGTGTGGCAGAATGCAGTGAAGCGAGTGAAAAAGGGGAAATATAGTGTGCTGGAATCTTACCCTGCGTCCGGTCCCAGCATGCCGAAGCACACAACGGGCTTGCCGCATCGAGCTGCATACAGGAAAATGGAGGATGTATACGGATTCATGGTTTCTGCGCCCCCGGCGAAGAGGGATCGCGAGGTGACGAAGAGGTGGAGGGTTAGCAAGGGGGTGATGACGGCGAGGGAGCGCGGGGCTGTGTGGGAGGGTTGGGGTGTCGAGGTAGATAGAGAGGTTAGTCTGAGTAGAGGGGAGAGGAGCGGTGCGTTGGTTCATGATGGTGTTATTGATGGAGAGAGGGAGGTGGATGGGGAGAGGGAGAGGAGACGCAGGGAGATTGAGGAGATGGTTGAGGAAGAGGCGCTGGAGGATTTGGATATGGAGATGTAAGTGTAGGGAAACCAGTGGAAGCGAGACTGACACAGTGCGTCATGAGGCTCCATCATCATCTGCTGCTAGGTAGTTAGTGTCTTTCCGAGAACAAAGTTTTAGGCCGTTTAGCCTAGGCGTTACTATATCCTAACGCATACTATACACCAAAAGGAAATAACCGACAAGCTTTGGGTGTGATGTCTTCTCCAACATCCTTGATGCCCCATCTCTTGTAAGAAAAACAAAATCGATGTTCTACCATTCCAGCCATGCTCCAGCGTACTAGGGCGGGTTCAACCCGTACATTAGATACATCGTCCACCGTCGACCTCAAGGTTAACACCCGTAATGAACCCCGCCTCTTTGCTCGCCATGAAAATACACGCATTCACCACGTCATCCACCTCCCCAATGCGTCCCATGGGTACATTCGACGTGAACTTTGTCCTGTTCTCCGGCGTATCCTCCATGCCCGTGAACGCAGAGAAGAGCCCCGTGCCTGTGACAAGGGGACAGATGGACACGACACGAATCTGATGGGGCCCGTATTCCGCCGCGAGACCCTTTGTTGCCTAGTACGCAAAGCGATGTGTAAGCAAAGGAGTGCATAGTGAAGGGGGTATGTGTAGGAAGAGAGGACGTACGTTCCAGATAGCCCCCTTGGAAGCATTATACCACACCAGCCCCGGCCTTGGTCTCGTCGCCCCCACACTCGCAATATTAATCACCACGCCGCCCTCACCCCGCTCAATCGCCTGGTCAACCCATGCATTACAGCCCAGATACACGCCTTTGACATTGACGTCAAACACCCTGTCGAACTCGTCTTCCGTGACCGTCGTCGTCGGCTTGTTGGTATACGACCAGCCCGCGTTATTCACGAGGATATCGCAGCGCCCGAACTTTTCAATACACGCCGCGATGGCGGTCTTCCAGTCGCCGGATTTCGTCACGTTCATGCTGTGGAAGGACAGTGAGGACGGGTTCGTCGAACACGTTTCCTCACCGCCCGTGGGGTTGATGTCGCAGACGAGCACTTTGGCGCCTTCGGATGCCATGCCTTTGGATATGCCGGCGCCGAAACCGGAACCGCCGCCTGTGAAAAGGGAGAGCGTGTTAGTGAGATGGATGGCAAGGGGAGGGGGGACGCGAGTACCTGTTACGAGGGCGACTTTGCCGTCTAGTCTGCCCATTGTGTTGATTCGGGATGGCTCTGGGAGTTTGGAGTGCAAAAGAACCTCGATGAGAGAAAGGGTTTGATGTTGCGTGCAGTGCTTGTCTCAGTATCTTGTGTCAAGCAATGAATGTCAGGTAGGCAGGCAAGAGCAATGTCATGTCAAGAAAGATCACCACACCCTCTACCCACCACATCTGCATTTACTGCCAGTCTAACCCATGTGTACTCCCCCATCTCCAACCACACTGCCAATAGCGAGCCGTAGTTTCTGGATGTAGGAACACGGGAATGAGGGGTAAGCATGCTTGCCCCGCATGGAAGTTGACGTGGTGTTAGAGGACCACCGAGGTTGGAGCCAATGGCACGCCGTTCTCGCCGAACATCTTCTTTACGTCAATGGGTTCTCGGGCGCGCCCTTTTGTCCCGGATCGCATTACCTGGATTAGCCGCCGATGGGGTTCGTATAGCCGATATGGTGTCAAAGGTGGGGTAGGTGCATGTGCGTGAGCACAAGAGGTGGGTTGGGCGTTTCTCTGAGAAGATCATCACTCTTGCGCACTTTTCTACGTCGGCGCTTAATAAATTTGAAAGACTTTCTTCGCGGTCATTACATCTTTGATATCAGCTTCGTCGTACTGGGGTTTTTGACAAGACCTGAACCCAACGACATTATGGGCTCTGAAAGGAAACACCAGCTTCCATTCAAGGTGCGTAGAGAGCAAAGTCAGTATACAGTGTTTAGACTAATAAAACCCAGTTGAACAACCCAGACCTACTCCATAACCTTTCCTTTGTGAACGGCGACTGGGTCCGAGCAAAGTCGGGAAAGACATTCGAAGTAGTTGGTGAGCCATCTGCACCACGGGCTAACAGACATGATCTGACGGAACCAAAAAGATCCCGGGACGGGAAAGCCATGGATAGAATGTCCGACAAACGATGCATCTGATGTCGAGGATGCGGTCAAGAGCTCCTACGAGTCCTTCCAGAAGTACAAAAAGATCAGCCCGCGACAAAGGGCACAAATGCTGTATCGATGGGATGCTCTGATCAAAGAGAACAGGGAAGACATAGCGACCATTCTCGTGTATGAGACCGGAAAGCCGAGAGCTGAGGCCTATGGCGAGATTGACTATTCCACCGGCTTTACCTGGTGGTTTGCTGGAGAGGCTGAACGTATCCAGGGCACTGTCTTTACACCTGCGCTTCCCAACCGACGCATATTCACCATCAAGCAACCACTCGGTGTCGCTGTTGCGCTGGTGCCGTGGAACTTTCCCATCGCCATGATCTTGAGAAAGGCGGGCGCTGCGTTGGCTGCAGGATGCACGATGATTGTGAAACCAAGCCCAGAGACACCGATTACAGTCCTGACGCTGGCGTACCTCGCGCAACAAGCTGGATTCCCTAAAGGCGCGCTCAACGTCTTGACCACGGACCTCGACAACACGCCCCAGCTGAGTGAAGCACTGTGCCGCCATGCGCTCGTGAACAAAGTCACCTTCACAGGCTCAACACGCGTTGGAAAACTGGTTGCCAAGATCTGTGCGGATAACTTGAAGAAAGTCACACTGGAGCTGGGCGGCAACTGTCCAGTCTTGATATTTGACGATGCAAATATTGAGCAGGCCCTCGGTCAGATCTTTGCCCTGAAATACCGTCATGCTGGACAAGCCTGTATTACCGCCAACCGGATTTACGTCCAGTCTGGCATTTTCGACGCCTTCCTGCAGCGCTGGAATGCCGAGACGCAGAAGATCGTCGTCGGGCATGGCGCAGACGAGAGAACGACAATGGGTCCAGTGACGACGCCGCGAGGTGTAGAAAAGGCGCTCGCTCTCGTGGAAGATGCGAAGAAGAAGGGAGCAAAGATACACACGGGCGGTAACAAGGTGGAGAAGGATGGTGGCTACTTCTTCGAGCCTACCGTCATCACCGGTATCACGCCTGACATGGATATTGCGAGTGAGGAGGCTTTTGCGCCCATTAGTACTTTCATCAAGTTCGACACGGAAGATGAGGCGGTCAGGGCGGCTAATGACACTAGTATGGGTCTTGCTTCTTACTGCTTCACGAAGAATGTTGATCGCACTTGGAGACTGTTTGAGAACCTCGAGGCTGGCATGATCGGACTTAACACGGTATGCGCGGTGTTGCCATGCCTTCAACAAAGGTGTACTAACAGAGACATAGGGCAACTCGTCTGCTGCAGAGTCACCGTTTGGCGGCATAAAACAAAGTGGGTATGGAAAAGAGTCTGGGAAGGATGTTGCCGTCAACGAGTACCTAATCACTAAGACGGGGACTTTTACATTGGAGGAACAGTCTTAACGAAGGTTGTCGACGTACATGTATCCATCACAGTAGAGCGTTAATCAGTCCAGCTTATACAGTAACATAGCGCATGTATCCTCCAGCTTTCTTCTATAAAATTCAAATTTGTGCAAAACACGGATATCCAGATTTTTTGGGGGCGTACACATACGAAGCAGAACATCTCAAGGAAGGGAACAAAGATGCAAAAGACCATTCCACTCACCGCTTTTCAACCATTCAACATGACAATTTTGCTTTTACAATGACAACGCCTGCTTGTGGATATATGCCTACAAAAAAAGAGTATAAAACATATAGAGTATCGGTGATGATATATCCTAAACACGCAAAAAAACAAGCACATCTGTCTTGATGTGCAGCTTCATTCTGTATCATTATCCAAGCCTTAATCCTACTAATGATCATCCATGACGCAATCCGAGGCTTCCATGCTCCTCCTCTGTTGCCCTTCCTTTGTAGATGCAGGTGTGATAGCGGACGCATTCTACGCCCCACTAGCCACGCCGCGTATATTAATTCCACTTCCAGAACGCTCAGCAGATCCGCGGATATTGATGCCCTCCTGGCTCCTTGCTCGTCCCTGGCCGCGGATACTCATGTCAGTATCGCGTGATATACGGTCGGCGAGACCGCGACGGGGCCGTGCAGGCTCGGAGAAATCAGGGATATGGGGGTCGCGGTTGTCATTTTTCAGTCGACCGAATAGCTCCTCTGGGTCGTCGTCGTTGTCGCGCGTGATCCTGTCGGCAAGAGAGCGCTTCTGTTGTGGGACCACAGGTTGGCCATCCTTGGTCATGCGCGAAAGCAATGAGTTTCCGCTGCCTCGCTTTACGTCAATGGCATTTGAGCGGTGGTGATTGCCCATGGGCGAGGTATCCACAAAAAAGGCATCCTTCTGCCATCGGCCACCTCCTGTAGTACCACCAGCACGGTCATAATTTGCGCGATCATGCGTCCATCGATCGGCGCTGGGTTCGCGTCGACGTCGATTGTGACTGCGGCTTCGGCTACGGTACCGTGTGCGCCCGGCGTGCGTGGCGTTCTCTGCGAAACCAAATCGGCCATCACCTTCTTCGTCCGAGGCGGGTGAAGCGCTGCGCCCTCGTAGGCGGCCGAAGCGTGGTTCTTTCGGACTAGTTTCATTAGCTTCTGGACTGGCAGTGAAGGAAGACAAGCGCAAAAGTACCTTCTCGAACCTGGCCTGTAGGAATCAACATCTTGGTTGTCGTTCCGAAGCCTTCCAGTAGACTGGCGGCCTCTACCCCGACCGCGAGTGTCACGGTCGTCGCGAGTGTCTCGTCCGTTTCTGCGCGGGCCCCTGCGATCAGCACCTGAATCGCCCATGGACTCATCGCCGGTGCTTCTCCGCCTGGTGCGCTCGCGCGAGCCCATATCCTCGTCTCCGTAATCTAGGAAATCCTTCTTTGGCGGTGGCTTCCGTCGCGGCTCCCTCTGGCGATTGCCCGCTACATCTGGGTTGCGCTGGTAGTAATTACTTCTTGTCGCCGCGCCCCTTGGCTTCTGGTCTCCAGCATTCGACTGCCGAACCATGAGGACGCTATCTGGCTTTTTCGAGTATGGCTTCGCCTTCCGAGACGCTTGCATAGAAAGGTTGCTGGTGTCGCCGTTGTCCGGGTGTGTGAGGATGTTGAGGGCTAGCGCGGCATCTTCTTTGGAGTAATACTCAAGGTTGACCGAGCTGTCGTTCACCCAGCGCAGTTGCTTGACGCGCGGGTCTGACTGGCAGTGCTCCATAGCCCAGTACAGCGGATCGTTGGGGTCGAAGTCGCTCACGCCCTGGAGGTTTATGGATTCGGGCCATGCCTCATGGACCACAATGTCCTCTAGGTAAGCCGCGGGTATGCTTCCCTCGGGCTCTGCTGTGTTCTTCTGATATGCGCACGTCAGTCAATGGCGCTCACTTCCATGCAGCTTTCTGCAGGGCTCACCTCGACAAGCTGCTGCGGCTGCGGTTGCGCTACCGGCGCTACGTTTGATCCTACATCAATGTCAATGTCATAGGCGACATCGGTCATGTCCGTGTCGTCCATTTTTTTTGTCGTGGTCGGCGAGGTTCTGCGGTTATACGGCGTCTGCGTGGGGTGGACGTGTTGTTGGAAGCTCGACGGCGGGAGATGGACTGGCGCGCCGCGGTAACCTGGGAAGCTCTAGAGGCGGGCACTAACGCGGTCACGTGAGACGCTGTGCTTGTATTCGTGCAGCGATGGTCAGTCGTTGCAGTCAATTGCAGAATCGCGTTCGTTGATTAGGCGTTGGCGCTGGTAGATAAATGCACAAAAGCCTCGGTGAGACGAGGGCGAATTCTGGTTCAGGGACGTGCTATAGGAAGACAGCCAAGGGTGCAGTCATTGTTCCTCGAAGCTGACTAGTGCCAAACAAGTGAAAGACAATCCGACGGCTGAGACGTGGTTCTTTGACATGTTTTTGAAAGCTGGCTTTTGCTGCTAGAGGATATATGGCTGTGTACTACACAGTCTAGAATAGTTTCACTCCACTGTGATAAATACATAATTCTCAATCTGCTTTTCAAAAGCTATTCCTCGCTTTTGCTACTTTGTGAAATTAGGGAAGAAACCACTGAGGTTAACTTTCTAGACTTCGCTTTGCGCCGACTGACTCCATGAAACCGCAACGGAAAGGAAGAAAGAAAAAGATCACACTCCAAGGCTGAGCAAACGACTTCCGGTACAGCGCTACCTCTCTCTCGATGTCCGGATGCGTTTTCCTCTTATCCCATGTTCATTGCTCGTGTCAAGGCTACGCGCTTACTAAAGGGACTCAGACTGCGTTCTCGTGGGGCGGGTGGAGGCGCTGTTTGGGCGGGTGGAGCAGCAGCGAGACGGTCATCAAAACGGTTTCTGGTACGCGGTGCACCACGCGGGCTAGCGCGTCGTCTTGCGCCGTTCATGGCGTCGTGTGGGCTGCGCGAGCGTCGTGCAGCTTTGCGCTTGGAAAACGGGCTCAGACTGCGGTCGCGACTGCCGCGGTATGACGAGGGTGAGCGCCCGGGTCCGCGCTTCGAGGCTCCGTTGAGAGGAGGGTGCCGCTCATCCGATGTGTCCATGGGGTCTGGCGTCCTTGATCGTGACCGTGATTGTGAGACGGAGTATCGCCGGCCTGCTGGTCGCTTCCTGTCTCGTCGGGCGCTCCGGCTCCGTGATGGTACACTGCCGCTCATGCTCCGCGGTATTCTTCCCCGAGCATTCTCAAGTGATGTCTGCATGCGCGTCGACCGGGATCTCGACTTGGACCTGGTCCTCCGGCGACCTCGCTCGTCTGGGCTAAAAGAGCTCATGCGCCGCCGCGTGTTCCGGTCTGCCCGGTCCAAGTCTGGCGGAGAGCGTGAGTCCATGGATACCGATCGCCTGCTCCGTTTGCGTAGCGCTTTGTTGTCGTTGTTGTTGTTGTCATCGTCGTCGTGTCTTCCTCGACGTCTGTGGCCATTGTGCTTCCGCCGTGGTGGTGAGCGAGATGGCGAGCGTGAGCGGTTGGTCGAGATGGTAGAGACGGAATCTGCAGACGATGTGGAGAGAGAGCGTGCGCGCTTGCGGTCGTCTTCCTTCTTCTTCAGAATCTCGTCGGCGACGCCCTTCTTGCGCACCAGGTCCTCGGGCACTTCGGTGGTGAGCTTAGGCTTCAGCTTGGGGTTGAGTAGTTGCTGTGTCCGCGACGGGCGCGACTTGTAGGGGCGGTCTTGAGCGGGTGCCTTGCATTCGTAGCTGTAATGTCCCCTCTGTAGGCATTTCTGGCAGAGAGTATCTGCTGACGCCTTGGATCGGCCAGCACCTGGACGGCGGAACATGGTGGGATTTGTTGTGAAGCGGCAGCGATGGGATTTGTGAAGATGGCAGGCGACTCGTGGCGTCAGACTGGCACTTCGCAAGAAGTAATCTCAGACTCCCACTTCGCAAAGAAGTAATCAAGCCTCGCCAAGTTCCAATCTTCTTCTGTCACTTTCGGCAAAGGAAGCGCGTCGGGCCTTGTTCGCGCTTGGTAAAGCGCGGATGGGCATGGGCCCGGAGAATTCAGCGGAGCGCCTGACTAAGCCTGCCCACTTGCGGCTTCATCATCGCTTCTCTGACCTTTACACGCCTTGCCCTGCACCCCGCATAACAGCCTGGTCGCCGCCCTGTACCCGACACTCTACCCACCTGACGAGCCAATTCACCGGCCGTCTCTCCTCTTGCGCCCTGTTTCTGGGTGCTTTGTTGCTTCGTCCCCGCTGCAAGCAACCTCGGATCGCAAGCCTGGCGTTAAGGCTACTTCACCGCAGTCCTCGACGAACCCACACTTTTACACAAGCTTTCCCACGAATGTCGGCACACCAACATGTCCAGCTTTCTGGCTTCGGTTATCGCGACTTTCCTTGAGCACCCTATTTCCTGAAAAACATTTACGTCCATCCCTTCGGTTAGCACCACCTTCATTTCGGTCCACGACGACCCATTCACGGCCTTGGGCTTGGTGATTCTTCCGCCTGTCTGTCATCCCATCCGACGGCCTCGCTACCACGGACATTGCCGCCCTCGAATTCACCTTCCCCCCTCGCATTTGAATACATACTGCGCACTACGCATAGGCCGTCTGCATTGCAATTCGCTGCTCCCTTGTGCTGTAGCACCATCCGCCGCCCCAACGCCATGGCATCTGCGACACCAGCTTCTACCGAACAAGCTCCTCCCAGGCCTCTCTCCTTCGCCAAGGTACGCTGTCCACGGGTGAAACCTATTGCTTGTTTGCTAACGATGCTAGGTTGCGGCCTCCGCAATGAAACCTCAGATGTCGAAAGATTCTGCTCCCAAGGCGAGGCCACCTGTTGCGACACCCAGGGTACCCGCTGTTGCTCAGAAGACGCGCTCTACTCCCACCAACGGGGAAGCCCCGAAAGCGCTCTTGGAGAAGCAAGAAAATACCGACGCGAGCAAGAGCGCTGAAAATGCCACCTCGCAACCTGCGCCCCAGATTGACATGGCCGCATCTACGCCTGCACCGTCCGCCGATGTGAAGGCGGACGCTGCCGACAGACCTCAGTCTGCCGCCATAGTCAAAGTCTCGGCGACGGAGGACAGCAACACCCAACTATCTTCATCCGATGGATCAGGAAAACCTCCCAGTATCGATGGAAAGAGTGTTGCTTCTGCGACCACATTTGCACTAGATGAAAAGGAGTCGCTGCGCCCGGATGATAGTGCAAGCCTAAGGGCGGTCGAGGAAGAGGACATCATCTCTCCCCCAGACTCTGTCATTGCAGATTCCCGACAGGGATCTGATCATGGCGCCGCGCGCGCCTTCCGAGACCAGCTACAGGAGATAGCTGTGATGAACCCGCAGCCTCACCGAGGAGTCCCCCCAGGAAGATTTCCGACTCTACCCCATGGGCCGCAAACTCTGTACGATCCCAACCAGTCGCTGAGCGGCGCAGGGCACTTGTCTCAGCCTCTGGCCAACGGCATGTCTCCCCATAATGGCGCGCCTAACATGCCTGCTATACCAGACGAGAAGCTACTCGAGGCCTTGCGATCCCCGCGTGATCGTTTGTTTGTAGTCAAGATCGAACAGGACTTTATCGATTTCATCAAGGACTCTCGGTAAGTACCTTGTTGCTAATACGAAGACTATAAACACTGACAACGCCTAGTGAAAGCGAGCTTTGTCTACCGAACTGTAACACTTTCTACAGGATGCTTGCTCATCGTCTTGCGGACTACTATCTACTTGGCCATGTGGTTGATACCACTATGACCGGCGTAAAGATTACGCGCACCCCATACTGTCGAATGTACGTATTCTTTGCAAGGGTTATTACCAGCATGCTGATCAGTTCCCAGTCCGCCACCTGTTTCGCAAATGGTGGATCCTGCCAAGGGGACCAACACCCCACCCGTAGAGCTCCCTGCTCGCAAGATTATGCGTCGCGATGACGGTAAATCTGGAACTAATACTGGAGCTAACTCGCAGAACGCGTCAAAGACGACGTCTGAGATGGGTGGCAGTGAGGGCAGTAACGATGGCGAAGCCAACAAGGACAAGACTGCTCTGTCACGAGAAGAGCGTGAAGCGCGCTACCGAGAAGCTCGCCAGCGCATATTCGGTAGTGCAGAGAGCGAAGAGACTGACGCGGCTGAAGTCAACGGATCAGCAGAAGACAAGGAAAAGGGGAAGGATGTTTCAAGATCAAGCTCTGCTGCTGGAAAGAAGAAAGCCAAGAAGCAGCGTAATTACGATGACGACGACTTCCAGGCTCGATCACGGTTCAACGTGTACTACCCACAGCAATACCCCGTCGCTGCTTACACTGGAGACAACGCTGTCTACTACAATGGCTTCCCAGGACCTACGCAAAACGCCCCGTTTGCGGCTATGAATCCCGGGGCTTCTCCGCCAACCACGTACAGCAATCCGTACCCTGGTGTGATGACGCCAGATGCGCAGTCGCAGTACGCATGGAACGGACAGCAGTATCAACCTCCGAACGGTTCCATGATGATGTATCCTGGTTACGGACAAGCACAGAATGGGTATGACTTGTCGGCAGACTTTCAGCGGGGCATGTCGTCGTTTCAAAATGCCGGTTTGCCGTCTCAGGTAACACCAAAGATGGCCAACCCGCAGATGGCGTCTTACCAAGAGCCGTATCAGCAACCTCAGCATATGCCCATGAATCAGGGATGGTCGCAGGCGAACCAGCAGCCGTCGTACCAAATGCAACAAAACAGCTATGGCGTTCAGAATGGGCCGGGTAATCGCCCCATGTCTGCACCTCACCAAGCCCCTATGCCTGGCTATCCCTATGGTCAATTTCCCCCGAACGGATATACTGGCAAGCCAAATCGCAACCAGCACCCTATTCCAGGAAGCTACAATCGTGGACAATTCAATCCGCAAACCCAAGCATTTGTTCCTGGCGGGCGTAACATGCCATTTGGAATGCATCCAAACATGATGCAAGGACAGCCACAGATGAATGGCTACGGTGGATACCAGATGTCTGCTCAGACTTCTATGCCTGCCCAGATGCCTAGGGTTAGCCCTTCTGCCAATTCAACGCCTTCGTTTGGATCGCCTCAAGGTATGCAGGGTAATACCTCTGCTCCATCAATGAACCGAATCGCATCCCAATCGGGTGATCCGGGGTCATCGCAAAGCAGCATCGCCAAGTACGGCACTCCTTCTCATCTACCTCCAAAGCCTCCCGCCCCCGCGCCAGCCCCACCATTCGCTCTACCGTCCATGACGCGGGTGCCATCTTCCGGGCTCGCCAACAACGCTCCTAACATGCCTGTTCGAGGCGCGTCGGGCTCCCTCAACAACAACAACCCGACCTCTAATTAACGTTTCACGAAATGACCATTAGCATTGCGACGGTGCTACTATCCAACCTTTTGCATATTTTCCTCGGTGATGGAGGGTTACGGTAGGACTCGGAAAGGGCGACATGGGGGCGTTTGTCGAAAGTCTTTTTTCATTCCTTTCTCACTCTTCCTCTCCTTTGCAGCTGCATGTGCAAGGACCGTCGGCGTTTTTCTAATGACTGTCGAGGATACTGGGGAAGGAAAAAAAAGGCCGTTCTTTGATCGATCGAGGCTACGGTGCAAATCGTTGATAATTCATGTAGTTTTATATAAAAATTGGAACAGATTTCTAAATGCTGCGTGTTGTCGAGATGTGAAGGGGATATTGTGCAGTATCGTGTTACAAGTAACACGAAGGATTCTCTCCTTGACGCGGAAGGTGGATTGAAGGTCAACCACGCCCACGTTAGAAGGTAATAATCACCGCGGGGCGGTAATCACGTGATTAACATCCCGCTAAGACTAGTCATCCGAGAGATAGCAGGACGCCTAGGGATAGCAACTATCACGAATATTATAGACATCCTAGAGATAGTAGTAATAGACGGGATAGTAATAGATAAAGTAATAAAGATATAAGAATAGAAAGGTTTTATTATTTCTTTATAGTAGTTAACTCTTATAGTGTTATCTCTTACTTAGATTATAAGCTAGTTATTCTATTATCTATAGAATTAGATTATTATTACCCCGAATACCTACTACCCCACTTAGTCGCCAGACAAACCGCACGTAGCTATACGCATAGCTCGCCTGCCCTAACCCAGATCAGGTCCAGAGAAGTATAGCATACCCCCCCGTGTAACATATCGCAAACTGGTTATAGTAGTTTGTTTGTTTGTTGCCAGAGTTGGCAACAATCAATTCAATCAAATATGAAGCTCGTGATTGACTTCATTGCAGTTTTCTTGAAGTCGTGATTGATTTGATTGATTTGATTCGTCTAAAAAAGCGTGATTAATTAATTAATTAACGTGATTGCAGTTATAGGCGTATAAAAAGCGTAAGGCTACTCGTTTTAGTAAGGTAACGATCTCGCGATAGTTCTTTAGTGTTAAGTATAGCCTTCTAGCCTAAATAAAACGGCAAAATCTCTGCTTACGTATGTAGCAAGGCAGGCCTCCACGAGCCTGCCACATGGAGGGTATGCAGGGAGTTTATTAATGGAATATATCAGGCGTAACTAGTATATATCATCGTCTTGTAAAGGCTAGAAAGTAGAAAGAAATAAGGCTGCTGGCTAGCGTGGGTAGCAGCCAACTTCTCCGGATCCATAGTGTTGAGGGTAGCTCTCACAGCGCGCTGTTTAATTAGCTTGTTAGAGTTATTATTAAATTATAAAGACGCGTAAGTTGCACACAAAGCAAGCCTTTATTAATCACTAAGGCTAAACTTAACACAATAGAACTATCGCGAGATCACTGCCTCACTAAAATAAGTAGCCTTACGCTCCTATACGCCTACAACTACAATTACGTCAATTAATTAATTAATCACAGCCTCACAGATTGATTGCAGTTGCAGTTGCAACAACAAGGAGATTGACTTAATTGAGTTGCAGTTTTCACGACAACGACGAGGCTTGATTGAAGCTTGATTGATTGTTGCCAACTCTGTTTGTTGCGGAGCGGCGTGGTCACATGGTTAATCGTATAGAATGTGTGGACTCTACTTATAGTAATAGTAGCAGTAGTAGCAGCTGTGATTCATATGTATCCACGTAGATGAAATAAGGCACGATGAGAAGAAGCTAGTCCCAGACCCAGACCCAGGTCCACCAAGTACCAGCTCTATCCAGACTCTCCGCACAAACATCACGCGCGCACTTGATTTTACTTACCTCTTGCATGCGTCCCGGATAGAATAGATACCGCGTACACGGGGATGAAAACATACAATGACGCACACATAGACTCTCACTCTTATTGTGAAGCTTGATGCGGCGACTGGGTGAGATGGCACGTGCGACGACGAGAAGTGTGTGCGTAAGGGATTGTAGATCGTAATTTGGGGTCGGTGGGCATGGTTGCTAAGGAGAAAGGAGAAAGGGAAAGGAAGGAAAAAAGGAAAAGAGGCTGAGGAGTGTTGTTGTTGTGTGCACGCCTTCTTCTCACCTTCGCTTAGGACAAAGGAATACGGTCTATTATATTTTTTTATATTTTTTTAGTATTCCATTTCGTTCTCGCTTCTATGACTACTCGATAGCGTGTTTGTCCTGCTTAGTTGCTCTCTTCTCTCCATCTCTTGCCTCTCGCTCTCGCAACGTGGGCTCCAAGTAATCGCACACAATAAAAAAGAATAGAGAGATCAAAGGAAAAAAGGTTGTGTGTGATATGATACAAAACAAAATGAAAGCGACAAGACAGTAAGTAATAAGAGTAGCGAAAGACTTGTACAACCAACATCTGTGTGAGGTTGAATGTGTATAGGAAGGGTGGGAGTTGATGATAAGGATGAGAGAAAAGCGTGATTATTACAAGAGCCTATATTGTTCGCATAAAGCCGTCAAAGAGATCTCCTTTTTTCAAAGCATTTCCCGAGCAAAAGATTTCAAAGGACAGTTTTGCTGGAAAGATGGCCAAAAAAAAAATGATGGAGGCATGCTGCGCTGGCTGGGTTTCAACTTTCAAGAACGCTCTTTGCTTTTGTTTTGCTCAACACACACACCAAGGTGTAAGTAAGCTTGGCCTCGCCTCGCCTCGCCTGGCAGGACATTCTCTCAACCCTGCATTTCAATATGCAGGGCCAACCGGGTTTGTACCACCTCGTGGTACCGGTGAACACATCTCCGTCTCTTCCGAAAAAGACCCCCGTCGTGTGGAGTGGGGCAGGCGGGCTTGGATGCCGACACCCACTCTGGTGCGTCGTACGCATGTACGTGCAGCACAGAAAAAAAGAACAGCAAAAGAAAAGATCGAAATGCGATAGAAGACCGGATTGGTAAACCGCCCAGAGAACGCCGCCGTATGGATATAAGTCGACTGATGTGAAGGAAGCCGATGGAAGGATAGATGGCGCGATGTACAAGATAACGATAGATGATAGAGAAAGTAGTTGTCAAACTAAAAGTTAAAAGTTTTGAGCGATGCCAGAGTTCCCTTGGTGGGGAAAAACACTTGGGTTCTCGATCCTCGTGTTTCGTCTGGCAGACACATCTCTTATAATCGGCTGCGGATTGCTACCATAAGGATCGTTAGCGCCGTAGGGTCCGTTCTGGTAGTAATCTTGATTGGTGTAGTAGTCCTGTTGAGGGCCACCAGCCATGCCGCCATATTCGCCCGAGCCGTCAGAATGGTCGGCAGCGGAGTAGGATGAAGAGGCATTGGATGGTCCGCGATGTACACCAGCTTGGTTGTTGGCAGAGTTGGGGGCTGCAGCGCCGTTGACAACACCAAGCGCCCCAATGCCATCAGAATCCATCGTCTCGCGACGTCCGTCAACCAAGGGGTCGTTGGATTGGGCGTCGGAGTAGGCTCCATGGGTTGGCGAGTGGGGGCTTGCGTATCCGCCGGGGTTGCTGTTGCTGTCCGAGTAGGTCATGCCAGAGGTGAGGGTGGTCGACATCTTGCGGTTGGAGCTGGTGGTGGTGTTACCCCATCCTCGGTAGCCGCTCTCATCTTCGGCCATAGCCAGGCCACCGACAGCAGGGAGCGTGGGGTCGTGGTTCGGGTTGAAGCCGTATTCTTCCACCTCTTTTCTGCGCTCATCCTCGGCGCTCTTGCGCTGCTTGCGTTTCCGCCAG
This sequence comes from Stemphylium beticola, assembly GCA_029100535.1. NCBI lineage: Eukaryota > Fungi > Ascomycota > Dothideomycetes > Pleosporales > Pleosporaceae > Stemphylium > Stemphylium beticola. The sequence goes on along the minus strand of JARBXR010000042.1, from coordinate 174,658 downwards.
AAGAAGATACCACCGAGTAGCAATAAAGCAACAACGACGACAGGAATCACGACAGCAATGGCAGTTTTGCCGCCTGTACTGAGACCACCACTGCTCTCCTTTGCTGCATTCTGGAGCTCAGTCGAGTCGGTGTTGGACGGGTCGGCAGCGCCGGTGCCTGTCGAGCCACCTGTTCCTGTAGGCACGACAACGCCCCCAGTTGCCCCCAAGGTTGAAGTGATGGTGATGGTGACTTGTGTAGACTGGCCATCGGCGGCTGAAGTTGCGACGGTTAATGTCTGCACAAATGTCGTGGACTGGGGAGCCGACGACGCGGTGACGGTCGATGTGTTACCATCCTGTGCGGTAGTCTGTGCTGGCGGCGTAGTTTCAGAAGATTGCGCTGGAGGAGCAGCAGAAGACTGTGCTGGCGGCGGCGCGCTTGATGTGGCCGGTGGAGGAGCAGCTGACGATGTCTCTGCAGGTGGTTGAGTTTCGGATGTGGCTGGTGGAGGTTGCGACGATGCTGCAGGCGCTGATGAAGCTGGCGGCGGCGTGCTTGTGGGCGCAGGCTCTTGTGTACTCGACGGCGGAGCAGGATCCGAAGAAGGAGCCGCGGCTGAAGGCGTGTTAGAAGCCTGTGGGGTGTCTGACGGACTCTCTGCAGGCGAATTGGAAGAAGGAGCAGGAGCAGAAGCCTCCGAAGAGGGCTGTGTTGCTGCGGAAGGTGTTACAGACGGCGAAGAAGGCTCAGAGGGAGGAGTGGAGGCAGCAGCGGAGGAGGGAGCAGAAGAAGGAGGAGGGTTTGAGGCAGGAGTGGAAGAAGGAGCGACATCTTGACTCGACGCGACAATAGAGGGAGACAACGTACTCGCAGTCACGGTGCCCGACATGGTGACGACAATTGCACAGCCAAAGAGACGTCGCACACAAACAAAGGAGCGACTGAGGCGGCGGAGCGAGGAATGGACGGAGAATTGGCGGCGCCGAGCAGGGTGGAGAGCAGGAGGACGAGCAGCAGGAACAGGTTATCGAGGTGAGGAAGTTAGTGTCGCGCAATGCAAGCAGCAGAGCCGTGGAACCGCTGAATAGCGACGAGAAGTGGGCGTCGATCTGCTGGTGTCTCCGCCCGTGGGTCCGCAGTGATGATGTATGGACGGCGCTCCTTGGAATGCTGAGTGGGCGAAGGGGAGGTTGTGCAGGAGTCAAGAGTGGATCCTGCACGGGAGAAGATGGGCGATCCCAGTTAGGCCAAGCAGCGGTTGATTGAGCGTGCTGCCGAACCGAAGGCCCTGCTCAACAACAATGTGCAGCGCGCGCTTGCGATAGTGCCGCCGACAAGAGACGGGGGATACTTTTGGCTGGCACAGAGGTCTCCTGGGTAGGAGGGTGGGCGATGAATGCTGAAACAAAAAGACACGTCGCTTGTCGCAGGGCCTGCGGCTCTCTCTCTCGCAGTACTTAGGCACTTTGTCTCTCCATCGACAGGCTCCCAAGGTTAGAGCTTCAGACGGAAAGCCGGAGACTAATGCACCCAGTGCTGACTAGCCGTAGCCCCAAAGAAGGAGGCCGCAAGCACCGTGGCGTCCGCCTAGCGACTGATGCGGCATGTGCGTGGCTGTGTGCGTCTGAGATCTGTCTCTGCCCACGCCAGCCCACGTCCCCTTGGGAAATGTCGTGCTGCTGCTTTGCTTTGCTTTACTTTGCTGTGCACGAAGCCTCCGTTGCACCGCTCCACGATAACGCAGGGTCGCGCGCGCACGCCATATTGCAGCAAACCCTTTCTGCCCCCTCCCCCCTCGGTCGTATTCTGCGCTTCGCTTGGAACTACCCCGGTCCAAATAACATCATCCGCTTGCATTTTTTACGAGCTTCCTATTCTTTTCCGCCCGTGCGCCTGTCATTGGCTCAATGGCCACTCTATATTAAGCTGGCCTCAGCAGAGTTCCCTCGGCACGTTGCAGCACCGTCTGGCGCCCACGTTGAACAGCACATCGTGGCGTGGCCATGGCATCTGCTAACTGTTATCTTAAGAGGGGAAATCCCGTATCACTCTTCCACTAGATAGCCCACTCTTCTTCAGCTGTCCTCGTATCCTTTCACCGTCAGCTTCTAGCGCAGACCCTTCTGCAGCCCCAATGGTACCCGCAAAGATCGGCAATCAATGATTGAACCGTCTTGTGAAAAAACAAAAACTTTGTTGTGATTATACATCATCACCCTATCTCGTTTCGTGTAACGGTTCGCTTCGGTTTTCACGCGCACGCATCGCGCACATAGAAGACTACCTAGCTCCATGTTCCCCCATACTCCACGACACGCGATTAGCATGCTTAGTTTACCACTGTCTGGCCCGACCTACCGCTAGCACTGCACCAATTCATCAATTAATAGATTGCAGCAAAGCCACAATTCGCTTTTCTCCCTTTTGTTTTGAGAACGGAACGCTAAAAACTTATTAAGTAGCCTACCAAACCTACAGCGAGCAAAAACGAATCCCGTCGCTCAGATCACGCCCGGGATCACCGCCTTACGGCCCTGTAGTTTTTCCTTTCCAAACTTTTTCTCGTACCACCTTTTTCCCTGCAACGCCCGTGGGAGCATGGTAGAAATCTCGTTGAGTAGGAACGAGCGTGCGGGGTGACAGTGCCAGCCGCCAATCATCCACCACCCAGCCCATTCAATCCATTCGCAGAAGTAATGCGCATGCAACGCGTACTTGAATAGGCCATTCTTTGGTATCATGTAGATCTTGTCCACACTCTCTACCAACTTGCCGCTCTCTTTCGCCTCTTTGCGCTGCTTGCGGTCTGCGGATCGTCTGATCTCGCGTAGGTCGTCGTCATGAAACATGTTGGCCATAAGTCCCCAGCACCATATGACGAGCCCAACAAACATCCATTCAGAGCGTGCACCCCATTCATATGGTGATGTTGGTCCGTAGCCGGCAAGGTATCCGCCGATGGAAATGGCGTTGAACATTTGGAACCCAAACGCCATCAACCACACGAGCGGACTCATGGGCGACATGCTCGGGTTGAGGAAGAGTGGCGAGAGCACTGCGCGATAGACATAGTGAATGACCTTTCCATGCGATTAGACATCATCCCTTGCACAAGACAGCTGCGCGAGACTTACAAAGCACCCAGCCATTGTCCAATTGCCCCATGGCAACTCGTCAATGCCCAATTCCCTCGGCAGCGTGAACATGATGTACAGCAGGGTTATGAAGCCCACTGACTCCATAGTTGCCCATCCCACCTTGCCATCGATGTTGAACCGCGACTCAGTCGACGTCTTGCCTTGTGGATACCATTCCGTAAGCCATTGTACTGCCGTGACCTAGCAATTCGCATGAAAATGTTAGCAACGAGCGCACACACAAGCCGAAGGAGCCACACAACCAAGACAAACCCAGCCTTGTCATTGCGGGGCGTGCATGTCACAACCGTATCTGGGAGGGGGCGGGCGCCTTACAAGAGGAAAGAACTGCCAGATCCAGCAGATAAGCTCCCAGTTCTCTCGCGACGGCGGCAACCAATCCTGCACGATTGCCATTCTGCTGTATTGTTACTCTGGGAACTGCGAACTCGCTCAAGATGAAGTTGGGAAAAAGACGCGCAAAATAGTCGTAAATAGGTAGATCTTGGATTTGAACATGCCACGGGCGCGATCTGGTCCCAAACAATGATGTCAGTACCTAACAGTGCGCATCCGCGCCAAGCCGAAGCGTGCTTTCGCAAGTGTGATGTTCAAGGCGAAATTTCTCCCTCAACTCGCTTCGGTCAGAGTTAAGCACATGACTAGTGCGCGCCGCACTCTAGGACAGAGCTTTCGGATTGCGTACGATACGCACAATGCAAAGTGTACGGGTACGTTCAATGACGTTATTAAATTTTTGAGTTCACTTTCTCCCATCAAAAAACCGTCTCCTTAGCTCAATTGGGAGAGCGCCAGACTGAAGTCTCAGTCACTAAATCTGGAGGTATCGTGTTCGATCCACGAAGGGGACAACGTGCCTGAGCCTGCTCAGGATCTTTCGAACTATCTTTTTTGCTCTTGCGTCGTCATGGACGGGGACGAGTACCGAGTACTTGATGGTGTTGGTGCACGTAGTAATATATCTTTTTGCTGATGTCAATGTGTCGAGCCTTCCAGCATGGCATTGGCACATGTGACCGGAAAGCAACAGTAACCCATTGATGCATGTCTCTTTGTTAGTATACACACTGTTGGCAGTCCTCTTTTATTGCTTATCATAATCAGATTGTAAATACACTGTTGCTTTCCGAATCACAGTCTTCAATGCAGGTTGCGAATAATCCAAAATGTGAATAACATGATCAGAATTGATGTAGCAAATTGATATGCTACCAGAAACAATGCTCGCTAAATGCCAAAGAGATACTATAAACCCCGAGATACTTCTACTCCTGCCTCGCTCCGCTAGCCTGCATATCAGCATCAGTAACGGGCACACTCTCCCTCCTGAGCTGCTCCGGTGCTCTCGCTTCATTTCCCTTCTTAATGCCCCTCGCACCCGGTGTCAGGTACGTGTTGTCCAGCGCCGGCAACTCCTCACCGGGAGTGGGTGACCAGTGCTTGCTCTTCCAAGGTGTGACGTGTAGGATGTACATGGTATCGATTTCCTCGAGGGTTCGGCCGTGGGATTCGCAGACGAAGAAGTAGACTACGACTGCACCGGCAAAACAGCAGGCAGCGAAGATGTAGCCGTATCTGTAGTCGATGGCAGAGGTGATGTAAGGCGTGACTAGAGAGTTGTTAGTCTGTTGTTGATGGCAGCTGCAGAGGTGCGAGACTTACAAAAGGAGATGAGGAAGTTCCACGTCCAGTTACTAGCTGTTGCCAGAGCCATGCACTTGGCACGGTACCTGGAAGGGTAGATCTCTCCCACTACAGCCCAGATAATCGGTCCCCAAGTCATGGCGTATCCGGCGATGAAGAGACAGGCAAAGGTAATCATGGCGTATCCGACGCTCTGGCTGGAAGTTCCGTCGTCATTTTCGAGGGCAAAGTGGCCGAGCGAGGCGAATACGAGGAAGCACATGAACATCCACAGTGCTCCGACGATGAGGGAGGGGCGACGTCCGAATTTCTCTACAACGTATAGGCCGGGGAATGTCATGCCAAAGTTGACGCCTCCCAAGATCATCGAGGTGACGAACGAGTTTGAGATACCAACTGAATTGAAGATGGTCGTTCCGTAGTAAAAGTAGTAGTTGGCGCCTGTGAGTTGTTGCAGGGCTTGCAATATAACACCGAGTATAACGCGGTAGCCCATGCGAGGACCAGTGAAGATTTCATACCACGGATGGTGCTCACCGCCCGCATTCTCAGCCTCAAACTTCTTCTGAATCTCCTGGATTTCACGCTGGACTTCTGGGTGGTCCTCCGAGACACCGTATGTGAGAGCGATGGTGTGCGTCGCACTATCAATCTTGCCCTTGCGGTATTCCCAGCGCGGAGATTCCTGCATGAAGATGATACCAACCATCATGATCGCCGACCAGATGAAGCCGATACCCATAGGAAGCTTCCATGCAAACGAGCTGAGACGGTCCTCAGTCCCGAAGTTGATGCAATAAGCAGTAAAGATGCCTAGTGTGATAAAGAGCTGGTAGCAGGACACCAAGGCACCTCGGACATAGCGGGGTGCGGTCTCGGACTGGTACATGGGCGTAAGAACGGAAAGTGCACCAACACCCAGACCGGCAACCCATCGACCGAGCGAAATCTGGTACCATGTAGTTGTCGTGGTGATCTGAACGATTACTCCAACGCAAAAGATGATATTCCAGAAGACGATGGAGTACTTGCGACCGAACTTGTCTGCGATGGGGGCAGCAATGAGAGCACCCATCAGGGTACCGATAGACAACTGGAGAACATGTTAGGTCAAAATATAGAAATCGCGGATGGCTACTTACCAGCGCGACAATCAGGCCAGACTTCCAGTTACTGAACTTTAGTTTGCCAGTTTGTGGGTCAGTTTGGTCGGCAAACTTGTTGAGAAAATCCGGCATCTCCAAGAAACCAGAGATTTGACCTGTGTCATAGCCAAAGATGAACTACGGGGCCGTCAGTTAAGAATATTGACATCTTCCTGTAATACTCACACCACCCATCGAGACGATAATAGCCATGGCGATGATGCGCATCCTGAAAATCTCCTTCATGCCACCCTTGAGCATCTGTGGCTTCTTCTCGGGATCCTGATCAATCATCGTAGAAGATGCCGGCGAAGCATGATCATGCCCGCGGAAACGGTCGAGTATCGCCATGGCTGCAAAGGAGAAAGATTTGGTGACCGCCGATCAATTGGGGCGCGAGATGGTAATAGACGTTGGGGTCGTGGGGTCTCCAGCTCCCTTTAAAGCGCCCATCTCTTCGCTCCACTTTGGGGTCGCGGGAGTCCCCAATGCCGTCATCGCGGCACAGGTCAACCGTGGGCTAGTCACCAAGCTCTTCTCCCTCTCCCCATGATTCGGTGATACCACGTGCAGACCGTCTTTTTCCCAAACTCCGAAGTTAACCTCGTGGTCGTGCGTCGCCTCCGAGGTGGCCATCGACGTCATCTTTTGCATGGAGCCCGCATCCTGACTAACGGCCACTAGCTCTGTCGCCATCGACTAGCTTGGCTAATCAAATGCTTGACAAGATTAAGCTATAGGCAAGCGCTGCCTTCCTACTGGCCGCGGATTCTCATCGGTGCCAATCCTTGAGGCTTCAAAGCTTGGCGCAATGATATACCGCCGACGTCAAGGTTGCTCAACGTCATTTGCACTCCGACATGTCGGGTAGTGCCAGAACTGTTGCGTGTCAGTCGCAGTCTTTAGTGGCTATCACTGCTTTGGGACCGAGGTAGACCGATGTAACAAATCATATTGGAGGCGACATGTCGTAGGAATGATGGAAATGAAGATGAGATGCGCTTGGCATGCTATCAGGCTTAGCGAAGAGATGACCATTCTCTACACAGGTCTGCGACCATAAACACCATGATTATCGCAACGATCAATTCATACAACGAACAATGTCACGACAGTTGTCGGACGAACAGAAGCGGAGGAGGAATGAACCGGATGAGCCCCAGTGTTTTCTTTTCTACGCGTCTTCGGTGCAGATTTCTTTGTGGGTCGCAATGCAAATATTTGCCTCGACAATATGGGGCTCCCAGTGCCGACCAAGAACTCCGGATTTGAAACGCTCCGCGCAACCCGCTGTCCACGTCATTTTGCCCCAGAAACGAGTCTTCGGGACGAGGTCGTGCTTTCCGGGTGAGTTACCGTTTGCCTCTGCCCACCCGCTACCATTCCGACTGCGAAGCCGAATTCCTTTACGCTAGATGACAGGCATTTGATATGTAGTCGTTACTGACGTAATTTGGGACGATTACTAAAGGATTTGTCGTCTTTGAAAGTACTTCTAACGATTCAGGATAATTGTAGCCCATGGCTTCCGGCTCCTCGTCCATGTGATGAAGGACTTGACAGCTTGACATCTTTTCGCAAGCAGCAGGCGCATCCAGCACCTTCTCGCAGGTGTTTTCCAGGAAAAAAAAATCAAAAAGCCGAATGAGCTTCCAATCGCGAATCGTCATCCTATACGCATAAACGAGTGGCGCAGAACCTTCGTAGATATCTCGGTCCGACAACCGCGGTTCCTTCCCGATACACATCGGCTTTACCTGCCCGTTCAAGACAAAACGACGAGCTTCCAGCGACAGCGCGCCGTCAAAGAAAACACTTACAGTGTCAGCCTTTGTCTGGTCGAGTGTAAACGCTGTCATGCTTACCCAACACCCTAGCCACGGGAATGCTGGCCGACCCGTCCATCGCTTGCCACGTTGTGGCGTCAACTCGTACGACGCATACAAACAACCACCACGACGCATACAAGCCCTAATTTCCTCGTCCGAACAAGGCAATTGCGATTAGAAGGTGTAGATTCCAGCTGAAAACCATGGATACACGTTCCGTCCACTAACCCGCTGCCATGGACGACGGTGGCTTCAAAGGTGCACGCTACCCGTTAAGCCGCTGTCGCCTTTTTCTTTTGCCCATCTACGTGAACTATTGCTGCCTTGTCATACTCTATCCCTCGCATTACTCGTTCCATTACAATGCCACTGCATTCTCACTTTCAGCCGGTGCAGACGTTCATCCATATACGCATGTGCAACCTGCATGGTTCTTCACAAGCCATGGACGTTCCAGACGTGGTCTATGACAACAACCCCGGTCGTTAAAGTCAGCAGTCTAGACCAGCGCGACCACCTCCCGTGGTAGCCGATCAACGCTGCTTCTCCATCCGCCCGTAATACCCGTTCTTGGGGTTAGATGGATTCTCCTTCTTTTCCGTCTTGGACTTCGCTGGCGTTGGGGCTGTGTTGCACAGTGGTCTGGAATGTGGTTACTCAAATGAGTAATTTGTCATGCCAGTGTCGAAAATAGGCTCTGTATACGGCTATGGTTTCCGGCCGTGTGTATGGGAATTTGGAAGACTTGGGCGTAGTGTACCGCCACCGGACGGGTGGGTGAGCTGAGTAGAATGGGCGAAGAAGAGGGATATGCTGTTGATAGATTGTGTAAGATATCAGTCTGGTCTGTTCACGATTCTTGTAACTGTTTTGTAGAGAAATAAGTCTAGCTAGGTTGTACTCTGCTATTTGGTGTACTCTTCATGGTTATTGTATATGCAACAATGTTTGAATCACAGCAAACAGGTCTACATGAAAATTCATAATTACATTTTTCTCAAGTTATATACGACGTCGCATTAGGCAACTCACTCCTTGGGTGTAGCCAGAGAAGGCCGGTCCAATCTCTGCCTCTTGATCTTAGGTCTGGACCGACCCTTCGAGACACTGACCTCATTGACACTGTTGCCTGCATTGCTGTGGCCTAGCAGACTCTTGAAGCCTATACTTGCACCCAGCGGACGTTGAGGCTCAGGAGGGCGAGCATCATCAGAGGATTCCGCGGGCACAGCAAGACCCAACAGCTCCTGCAGCTTTCTGTATTGTGTTTCTGGATCCAGCTGATTAGCAGCAACATATTTCGGTTGGCTTTTGGGCTTTTCTGGTTGCTGCACCGGTTGCTCAGAGACTGGCGAAGCTGTTGTTGACGGAGTAGATATGGGTGACGCATCTACAGAATCCACTGCTTCGTCTCTGAGGAAGCTGAAGACGTCCTCATCTTCAGTACTCTTAGCAGCATCTGAAGCCATGGAAGCGGTAGATGAATCTTCGGTCTGCGAAGCTGCTGCCATATCCGCCTCCCCTGACTCGTCCCTGCTTACATCTGCAGCCTCGAACAGCGGTGGTTGCCACCTCGCCCGCTCATTTTTGGCTTTCCTGTCCATCTCCTCTTGCGCTCTTTCTTCCTTGTAAAGACGGCTTCTCTCTAGTGTAAGCATGAGCTGCCGTCGGTTGACCACAGAAGCCAACGCTCGCAGCAGATCAGGCTCCAACTCTTGCTCGGTTTCCACAAGGTTCATCGCCTCTCCTATGCGCTCCATGAGCTGTGCCTTGGCGTATCCTCGTAGTAAAACACCATAAGTGAATTGATCTGGATCAGTACCCCTGTTGCGCATAATCTCAAAAACACGCTCGGCTGCTTGCACCTGACCCGTCTTAAAGAACGCTTGCATGAAGATGTTCCAGGTGTAAATGTTGGGCTGCGCCGGACCGTCGGTCATATCCCTGATAAGTTGAGATGCGTTTGCGAATTGTTGCTTCCCGCAAAACGCAAGGAGAAAGGCGTTCCAGATTGTCGGATTGCGAACAAGGCTTTTCCAGGCGGGGCCGCCTCCTTCTGCTGCGACAGATTTAAACCTCTGGTACAAGTTGAAGACTCGCTGATTGCTTATAGCTAGCGCTGATCGGATTTCCACTTGCAGCATCAAGTAGAGCGCTACAGGAGGTGGTGGCAGAAGAGTAGAGTCCAGCGCATCTTCATCATGCTCGTGACTGGCGGTCCTTGAGTGCGTCATTCTGGGGGCGACGAAAGCCTTTAGCGGCGCTAAAGAAAAATGGTTTGAGTAGGCATCCCATAACATGGCAGAGCTATGTTCGACTTCTGTATCAATCCGTTGACGTACGTAAAGATAGTACAGGTAATCGGTTGCTAGCCACGGGTCTTTGATCTCCTTTGCTACTTCGGAACAATGTTCTGCAAAGCTCTCAAACATAGCTGGGTTGCTTTGCAATGTACACCCATGTAGAAGGATTGAATAGGTGTGGTTATCGGGTTCCAGGCCATTGCTTTCCAGAGTGTTGTAGACCTGAAAAGCAGTAGAGTAATCACCGGCTTCCATAGCATTATGCATGACTATGTTGTAAAGCAGGATATTCATCTTAATACCCAGTCGCACAAGGACAGCGACTACGGATGGCGTTTGGTGAAAGTCGTGGCTCGTACTCATACTCTTACGCAGTATTGTGGCGCATGTCCATCGTAACCTTTCGCGCTCGAGCATGGCTTCCCACGCCACAGTCGTGTACCTCTCCCTCAGTTGATGGAGGCATTTCAAGGCATATCCGACTTCGCCAGCCTCCCCAAAGGCGCTTGCATAGTGCAACATGGTGTCAAACCCGATGTTTGTGCGATGTTTAACCAAGCAGTCGAATACTTTCTTGAGGTCATCGGTCTCAGCTAGCTCGACCAAGTTGTATAATAGATCCTGAGAGCAGACATCTCTCTGACTAGCCAATGCTCTTTCAAAAATATGCACAAACGCAGGAATGAACAGTTGCCTATGTTTTGCTGGATCCCCTCCCCACCTTTTCTGAGAACCATACAATCCTTTGGTATGAACCTTGGAGAGATGACCGAGCGCATCCGCGATCGCTTCTGTTTTCTGGCCTCGTAGGAGTGGATCGTTGGCCAGGACCTGGATGAATCGCACTGCGCGGCCGGGCTTGCGATCCAGTAGATAGATGAGCAACCGATGGGCATATGCTTTTCTTGTGCCAACATCAAGTTCCAGCCAGCTTGCCCACAACTCATGCGTATCGACTGGGGTAAAGAGTGGAAAAAGCTTGTGGCTCAACTGAACGCATCGAGGATGATGCCGTATGACAATCTTTCGCGTGTATTTTTGTAATGAGTTATACAAGATGCGGTCAAGGGCTGCAAAGGCCGTATTGAGGCGAAGTTTCCTAGCTGATCCATGGGCAGGTTTATTCAAGTCTAGACGTGTGGAGTTCCAGCGTAACAAATTCGACACACGACGAGATAGGGACCGATATCGCCCTCCTTTCATTAGCTCATCTAGTGAAAGACCAGGTGGCATCCGGGAGATGTAGTTGGAGAGTCGTGATCGTTCTAAATTCAGAACTTTCGTCCTGCCCGCGGCCCGTAAAGGTACATGTCGAACAAGTACCGAAGCAGTCCGGTTTGACAAGGCTCGACGAACCCGACGTCTTGAGGGGCTAGCCCCAACTGCCGCGCTTCTTTTGCCGGACGTAGCGGTCGCATAGGACCTTGCGTGTTGTCGGGCAAAAGTAGAAATGTCGGCGTAGAGGCGATTGACAAGATTTGGACGATTCCATTCCCTCTGCCAACGAGTAGGCTTTTGTTGTAACCCTCGAGGCTCATAGGCACTCTCTAACCGTTCCGGGCCTTTGAAACAGCCAGTCGTCTTTTTCTTCTCTTTCTGTGCAGCATCGCCCCTTCCATCCTGCGGCCTGCTCCTTGTAATGGGTGACTCGGCGAAGACTCTCGGCGCAAGGAACGGAAGTATGGGGAGATCCGCGCTGGCGATAAAGCTAGCATTGGGAACGCAGACTCGGGGCATGGGAGCACGGAGGTTTCGGCGTCTTCATCGAGCCATGACGCGTTGGCTTTGGTGAAGCGTCTGATGCTGCTGGGCGGCACGAAAACTTGAGAAAGTGCGCATGTGGTTGGAGGCGCTAACCGGGGAAGATCTTCGACCTCCGAGCTGTTCTCCGCAAAAGTCGCGACAACCACTACCACACTTGCCATAATCCACCAGCTTTCCAGCCTTTCACGTAATCCGGGCGATAGTATCTTGACTTGGTCAAGAATTCATCACGTGATTCACTGCAGCCTGCCATTGCTTAGAGGACGCCATATTCTCTTCGGCGCAAACTCAAGGCCCTCACCATGTCTTCCCACGAGAAGCTGTCGGCAGCAGCCAACGATCGCAAATCGCGCCTCGCCCAACTCAAATCCCTGAAACGAAAGCAAGAACAAATATCAGACGCGCCCGAGGCCGGCGATTCACCCTCCGCTCAAGTTCAGACCGGGACGTCGCAAGCCCTCACACGCACAGAAGACGACGACGAGAAGCCCTCAATAGCAGCGACCTATCTATCCGGCCGCAATTATGACGCGACTACGCGGAACGTCAAACTGGGCTTTGATAACCTGCCCATCTCCGACCCTACGAATACACTAGAGTACAAGGCAGAGCAGCTGGCGCTCGAGACAAAGGCCCAGCAAGATGCGGAAAAGGCAGAGGACAAGGGACTGGACCTGTTCAAGTTACAGCCCAAGAAACCAAACTGGGACCTCAAGAGGGATCTTGACCAGAAGATGAAGGGACTGCAGGTCCAAACGGATAACGCCATCGCCAAGTTGGTGAGAGAGCGAGTGGAAGCGCAAAAGGCGATACGAGAGAAGCAGCCAACAGACGGGAGCAATGGGGAGGAGGTGGGCATGGAGGGCAGTGAGTTGGTTGAGGCTATGCACCTGAAGGAGCAAGAGGAGGAGCGGGAAAGGAAACGGGATGCGGAAGAGGAGGACGTAAGCTGAGGGGTGCGATGACTATAGAACGGATATTCAAAGAACCCATCAGAGATGCAGCCTGCGTAAACCCTCGCGAGAATCGGAAACGCCGCCAGGAGCATCAAGCTCAAAAATGTAGGCTCCAGCGAAGCCAGGTTAGCAACAGCATGATGAGCAATCTCAATAAGCAGAACAGGGGAAGACTCATACTCGACGCCGACTTCACCTAATCAAGTCGAACGCCATAATCAAGCTATCACACTGCATCCTTTATTCTGCATTCAAACGTCGCCCTCTTGCTAGTCATGAGACAAGGCTCTTCGGCGACTGCGTGTCCGTCTGCCCTTGTCTCGGATTCGTGTTTTACCACATACTTCCCCCAATGCTCTTGCATATCGACTTATTTCCACATACGATGGTACGCTCAGGCTCAAGGTCACCGGCAGCCTAACCAAGAGATAAGGTGCTCGTTGGAACTGTGAGGTTTTCCGGACGATCAGACTATTGCGATCCCACGGAAAACACAGAACATTTACAGCCAGACTTGTCTAGGCGCTCCGACGCTAGCTACACGCAGTAGGTGGTAACATAGGGCACGCATCGTCATGGGCAAAATCAGTTTCACACTCAATGAAGGAGTCAAAATGTCATTCTTCCACCACGTCACCATCTGCACCAGCACAAAAACGCTCGTCGGAGCAAAACATACCCCCTGCCCATCCATTTACCTTAATTAAACTCACAGCCAGTAGGAGCCTGGTCGGTCCTCGCACCTGAAGGACAGGCAGCGCAACTTCCAACCCAGGATCTACCGGAGGCTTCGAATATTCCCACACCGAGACAGCCCAGTTGACGGCACATGCTAGCCGCTCCCTGTTGACCATTCACCCAAACTCCGTTGCGGCAAACGAACGAGAGACTTCCGCTCTGTCTCTTTGTGGCCGCGGCGTTGCTGGAGGTAACGACGGCCGAGGCCGTGAGGATAGAGAGGAGTGCTGTAAGCTTCATGTTTGATCTTTTTTTCTCTGTTAGTTGATGTGATTTTATTCAGCATTCAGTTATACGTACAGATGATGGGTATCTCGGTGGTGAGATAACAAGATGGTGAAGGTACTTTCGTAATGGGGATCCGGCCAATTGATTATTCGATCAGAGGGGATGTGTTGATCTGAGAATGATGACGCTTCTTGTTGGTGACGATACATCCTTTATATGCGCCTCTGGTAAGGAGGTCGCTCCTCACTGCCGTGAACATGACGGTTTTGCCAAGCGTGGTGGTACCCAGGCACATCAGCGCCAAGACGGATACGGATTCCATTACTGACGATGGGTTCTTTGATACTCTGTGCTTACGATCTTCAATGTCCTCTGTTATTATATGCGCCAGGAGTATTGGAAGACTGTGTCGATAAGGAACTTTAGTAGGGTACTGTTTACCTAGGTAGCAGTCGTTAACTTAGCTAGCTGAGAAAAGATATGTCTGAACTGGGTACATGGTAGCAAGAGGCACTGTGAACGTTGTTAAGTGTATAGCACACCGCTCAAGTATAAGACCCATACTAGCAGGTTAAATTAAAGGGGTCATATTCCAGACGCAAGGCGAATCAAGCTACCCAAATTAGAAGAGAGTATAAGCCTGGAATCTATGGTGGCTATGAGCGGAGTAAAACTTCCTTCCTCTTCCGAGATCTATGGTCACGTGAGCTTTGCGACCTCCTTTTTCTACACCTCAGCAGCTTCTTCGCTTCGGCGCTATTTGCCTGGCGATTGTCGATTCTTGGGAGTGTATCAATGCACCGCAATGCACCTATGGGTGTCTCGGGGTGTGTTTTGCAGGGCTGCTTACATGCCTAGGTAGCTACTCAGGTGAAACAGCAGGTTCAAGAGACGGCTGAACATGCATGTTCCATTGGCGCCGTATTCTTATGGTCTTGAAGACAACGGCTCCTGTAACCAGATACTGTTTCTTTACAGTGCCTGAGAAGACAATGGCGGGTTCACTAGACTGAATGGCATTGCTCAAGTAGCCTTTTGATCCTCTGGGGTATACTAGTCGTTGTATAGTTGCAGTGCGATGGATTGGGTGCGAGATTGTAGACATGGACATTTTTGTAGATAATGCCCCTGTATTGACCTTGGAATTGGTCAGATCGCAGTTGGCGTTCAGCTACCTCCCTATTTACTTCAACATTAACCTCCTTAATGATTCTCATCAAGGTTTCCGTACGTTTCTGTTCTGCCCTGCAGACAGCGATACTCTTTTCATTCAACTCTGAGGTGTCTCCATGGTAAGCCATCTATCCGGCTAAGCAGGTTGGCCACGATCAGAGGCACATGCACTTGCCTGTGTAGGCGCTACCAGTATTCGGGTTTTCCGTATGTGCAGACCATTAAATAGACCGAGTATAATGCACGTTGTTACCAGAGGACCACTTGGGGACAGTTCATCAAAGCATTTCATGGTCCTTGGCGGTCGGCTTGGTGACCTGACTCGACAGCTAGATGTCAGCGTAGGAAACTTAAAATGCGCTCCGAAATATATCCGAATAAACCGTGCTGCAGTGACTCGGCATTCAATACATATGAACGACCAATTGAGCGTAAATTGCGGATGGTGACGGTAACGGGCAATGCTCTTCGTGTGTCAGGTGCTAATGACAAAGGTACCATCGGGGCGTCGGCTATTCTTTGCCGCTTCTCCAAAAAGGAAACGACCTCGGCATCTCCACACGCCATGCATTGCGGAGGCGGGGATCAACCGTCGCGCTATACATTATGATGGGGCGCGTCTTCCTGCTGCCGGGTGGATTCATTTCAAAAGAGCCACCATAGTTCACCTGTAGAATCATCTACTGCTTGCAATCGCCGTTCTTCCCCCTATTTGAGCTCCCTGTACCTAACACAAGCCTTCCTCTACCTAGATACCCTCTGCAACCGCTATCATGGTCCGCGAGAAGCAGCCCGTTTATGTCCTCGGCGTGGGAATGACAAAGTTCATTAAGCCTCGCGGCAAGGTGGACTACCCTGAGCTCGGCTTCGAGGCTGGTGTGAAAGCCATGCTTGACGCGCACATCAACTACGACGACGTCGACCAAGGCGTCGCATGCTACTGCTATGGCGACTCGACATGCGGCCAGCGCGTCTTTTATCAATTTGGCATGACTGGTATTCCCGTATACAATGTCAACAACAACTGCTCGACTGGTTCGACGGGACTATACATGGGACGGAACATGATTGCACACGGAGCTGCGGACTGTGTGCTGGTTGTGGGCTTTGAGAAGATGTTCCCCGGAAGTCTACAGTCATTCTTCCAGGACAGGGCAAACCCGACGGGTACAACGAGTCTGATGATGAAGGAAACCAGGGGCGTTACAAAGGCGCCTGGTGCTGCGCAAATGTTTGGTAACGCTGGACGTGAGCACATGGAGAAGTAGGTCCATCTCTACTGGGAAGACTTTGAAAGCATACTGACAGCCTCAATAGGTACGGTTCCGAACTCAGAGACTTTGCGGAGATCGGCCGTATTAACCACGCGCACTCCAAGAACAACCCCTACTCGCAATTCCAAGACGAATATACCCTTGACCAAGTCATGAACGCCCCCATGATCCATGAGCCTCTTACAAAGCTTCAATGCTGCCCAACCTCCGACGGCGCCGCTGCCACAGTTCTCGTCTCACAAGAGTTCCTTGATAAGCGTCCTGAGCTCAAAGACCAGGCAATCATGATCGCTGGCCAGAGGCTCGCCACCGACACACCGTCGTTGTTCAACCGCAGTGCCATTGAACTTGTAGGATACAGCATGAGCGAGTTGGCTGCCCGAGAAGCGCTTGAGGAAGCCAAGGCATCACCAGACGATGTCAAGGTCTGCGAACTCCACGACTGTTTCTCCGCCAATGAGATGGTCACCATCGAAGCTCTAGGTCTCGCGCCAAAGGGCAAAGCTCACGAGCTTATCCGCAAGGGTGGTATAACATATGGAGGCAAAGTCGTCATCAACCCCTCAGGTGGTCTCATCTCCAAGGGCCACCCTCTCGGCGCCACGGGTCTTGCTCAATGCGCCGAGCTTGTCTGGCACATGCGCGGATGGGCCAACAACCGCTCGACCAAGGACACCAAGGTTGCTCTGCAACACAACTTGGGTCTCGGTGGTGCAGTCGTCTGCACTGTATATAAGCGACATGATGGAAGTGCCGCGACGGATAAGACAAATGAGGAGATTGCCAAGATCACCGGGTTGGGTTACAATCCTGCGGTCGTGGCGAAGGGATTCACAAGGGAGCAGGTGGATGCCGTTAGGAGTAAGAAGTCGAGGAGTGAATGGGCACTGCAGGATACGCAAGAGAAGGTTGAGGCTAGGTTCTAGAACTGATCGTGGCCTTTGCATATGTTAGTTTTAGTGCAGATCACATGATTAAATGCCATTGTCGGGTGAAGGAGAACACGAGTTCTCCCCCAGCACGAATGGTTGGCCATTATGCTGTTTAATGTGAGCTTCTCTGTAATAGTCTATCAAGCAAGTAAAGGGTATAGTGTGTAGTGCAAAAAGATGTAGTACTCCGGTAAGTGCAGCTGTATATGTGAAGGTTCTGTATCACTGTTAGTAACTTGGCTCAAATAGCGTATGTAAGGGGAGAAGGCCGGGGCTGCCTTGCGGAGTGGAGTGGTTAAATGTGAGATGGGCGGTTTGATTTATATTTGGGTACTAACTAAGTGAAAAGAGCGTGTGCCACATCGCGGTGCTTCGTACTAAGGAAGTAGTCGAAGTTGGATTAGACTTGCAAACTGCTTTTTGTGTTTCTGGCTTTATGTAAATATCAACGCAACTGTTGGTACAACATGATTGTTTTTTTTCTTTTTTTTTCTCTTTTTTCCTTCTGAATTGATCGTGTGGCGCATGGCGGTGTAGAAGATGGGAAAAGCAATACCACGGGGAACTTCTCACAAACTGGCGTAGCAAACCAGTGCATCCTCCACGCACAATGAGAGATCCAGTTCCGGTGGTATCCAATCGATTGGACGCCCTCAGTTGTACTGGAAAATCCACTGTCGGATAGATATCGGGTCGTGGGTGGGGGTTTCCGGACCTTTATGCTGTGTTCGCAGGACTGATCTAGGCCACTCTCCATATACCCAGCGGAAGGCCACACACGCGTTCTGGGTGTCAATATCGTATGTGAAATAACGCTTGTGAATGATCTCTTCGGCGAAGAGGCGCTTGTTTTCTGGACTCTGGATGTCCTGCAGAAACTGAACCTCAAAACGCTCGCTAATCTTTAAAAGATCGTCGGCTGTGTAGAGCAAGAATCGCTCAACGCTTGCTACGCTGGCATCTCTGGAGAAGCCGTAGGTCTTCAGTTTTGTGAGTAGCCCGTCGAATACCTTCTCCAGAACATCCCATACGAGTCCGCTGTTACACATGGTGACGTCGGGTTGGGCTATATTGGCGACAATGAAAAACTTCATTGCGAGGTCTACGACGAAAGCCAGTAGAACGGTGTCCGCAAGGCTGAATTCTCCATCCTCGATCAACCCCTTTGACCAAGGAGATTCTTGGAAGTGTTGCCATGGTATGACATAGGGTCCTGGAAGGGAAGTGACTCGGTTGATATGGGGCATCGCGGGATCAGTGATGAGGTCGTCGTCTGAGAAATCGGAATCCGTCTCATCATATTCATCCTGAGTATTTACAGCCTCATCTAATTTGTCTAGCGGAAATAAAGTGTTGAGAGGGCGGTCCGGTGTCATACTCTCGGCGTCTCTGAAGATGCTGAGACTATGTTGCGGAGGGTCGAAGCAGTGTATTAGCTCAGTGTTGCTGTGCGTGTCGCTTCATAGGCTGCTAGTGAGTAAGTTACTGCTGTGCTCTTCGATTTCAGACTGGCAAATACATTTGCGCGTCAGGTAATCTTATATACATATATACATTGTATATGGAGGTGCGCATAGGTAGAAATCGCGGTTGACCGGCAACTACAACTGTGGTTGACAAACCCAGTTTTAAACGGAGTTTCAAGTAGGGAACCATGGTTAGTAAAGAGGATCGAGAGAGTGCCGTAACCGGCTTCTTAGACTCATTTGCTGGAAGACACACCGGGAGAGAGCTTTGTTGAGTGGTTCAGATGGCGACGACATTGTGGTGTTCTTCGAGCATCGTGAAGCTAGCGCTAGCGCCAGCGCTGGAACCCGCGCCCAACCTCGGGACCTCGCCCGGGAATCTTGGAATCTTGGAAGTGAGCCATCCGGGCTAGAACTAGCGTGCCAAGCCACTTTTCCGTGTGATTGAAATTTCTCCGCGACCCTCTCTTTCTTTCTTCACATATTGTCAACGGTCTCCAATAACCCTAAGGTGCTTCCTTCACAAAGTGGAATAGCCTTTTCCAGAGCAGACCCAGAAAGATGCACAGCCGTTCTAATCCTGCAGTTCGCTCACGTCGACTTCGGTCGATATTGGAGCTGCGGGTTCGCTTTAGGCCTACATACCTCCGTGCTCAGCTGAGCTGGCCTGATTTCATCTGATATAATGGGCCCCCTACTGCGATGTTGACATGTCGCTGGCCCTGAGAGTCGCGCACCTCGCAACGGAGATGGTTCCTGGTATATCTGCTGCTTGTGGTGCTGTTGCCATGTGTGGCACCCCGCAACCGGTTTCCAGGTTGGCCCCCAATACCAAGCAGCGCCGTATGCATTATGCTGCAGGGAACGGAGAAAAAAGACACCAATTGTCCACCATCATCGGGACGCCTATGCAGCCTCTGGTTGTGCGAGACTAGACTGTTGGAGCCAATGGCCAGGAATATTATTGAATGAGCAGCTGGAACATCCCCACATTTTCCGCCATGTGTCACTGCAGAAGCAACACCCGCCCATTCAACTCCGATCCAGACTTGAGCGCACGAGAGCGGCTGAACGAAAGCCACCCCTGCAACCAATCTTTCGTGCCGTCGCACTGAATGAAGCAATAATATCATCTTCGCTTCGGTTGTCAAAATTAGTCGACGTTGTTGCATACGCCATTATCGAACCAACAGGCTATCGTTGATTGGTATGTTCCATGTCGTAGCATTCTCTCGACTAGTCCTCGATTCTGCCTGGCCCGACGCCTCTCTCGGGCCTGAAGATCACTCGTATTTCCCCTGCTGTCAGTTAATTGGTGAATGCGTCTCACAGCCCACTCCATGGCTGAGAAGACGGTCGTTCAGCATGATTACGGCGCAGTCAGATCGGTGAATCGAGGTGCGTCAACCACCTCGACGAAGCGCGCCACGAACAGAGTTCTCATTTCTGTTACCTACACGTTCGTTGCCTTCTCTGGAACTACTTCCTGGCCTTGTACATATCCGCTTCTACACTCGCGGCCCGTCCTTTCCTATTACTCACACTCTTCTGCCTGCTTTGCGTAAAGAGCTTCCCCGCATCTGTGGGGGTTCATGAGTGACTAGTTATTAGTGTCATGCGTATCCATCATGACCTACTTACAACAGGGCGTTCTTGCTGTCCTCAGTATTCTCACCTTGGCGCTATCGCAGCAGAATGATCCGATCAAGCAATTCTGTCGTCGGTGGGGTCATGCGACAGCGCAGATCGACTCAAGACTCTACATTGATGGCGGCATGGTCGGATCGGTGCCTTTCTCGTCAAATCATACAAGTACGCAAGACCTAGAACAGCATATCCTACATTCATCGCTAGATGGCTAACATTCTTCCCGCAGATACCTGGCTTCTGTCCAGCAATCTGAACACCTCGACCGCTGATGCTGGCATGCCAGCTCAATCCGCAAATTTGTCGAAGCCAGGCAACATACCCAGTGTATCAGGCGGTTACGCTTGGGCCGATAATACAAATAAGTGCTTCTATTCATTCGGAGGAGAGTATCCCCCAGGTGTTAGTCCCACCGATTTTAGTATGTGGACCTACGACGTACGTCTCAACCAATGGAACAGTACAGATACAAGTGGTGAAAAGGGTCTACAAAGAGTCTCCTTCGGCGCTGGAACACAAGTCGAAGAGCGTGGACTGGGATTTTATTTCGGCGGATGGCTAAGCAACCAAACGACGATAGACTGGGAAGGTCCACCGATGGCTACCAGTGGGCTTATCCAATTTGACATGTCTACTGGCGACTTGACAAATACGACCGGGCCAGATGATCTTGGAAGAGCCGAAGGACAGCTACTATATCTGCCTGTTTCGGATAGTGGTGTACTCATCTATTTTGGTGGCATCGAGGATCCTTATCGTAATGGGAGCTTTGACGCTGTGAGTTCCACGTCTGGCTTTCATGTTACCAGTCAACTGACCTTTGTTCCTAGGCAAACATGAGTGTATACTTGCCGAAAAGTCTCGTTGTCATGCAGCTAACCTATTTCAGATCGTCCACATATATGATATGGCTTCGTCGAAATGGTACACGCAAACAACATCGGGTGAGATACCTTCGTCACGGAGACAATTTTGTGCGGATGTTACCTGGCCAGATGACCAGTCGTCTTTCAACATGTAAGGCTACTTTCTTTTTTTGGCAACTCTAGCACTGCCGAGCCACGCGGTTGTGATCAGTATCCCTGCATCGCACCGGGTAACGCCCGCTTCCGAACCAGGAAATTTGAGAAAGGCAGCGCGGTTGTCAAAAGGTCAGGTCCCTGGCGCTCTGTGGAGATTCGGATCTCATCCGGTTGGACACCAGGGTTCTAGAAAACGGGTCCAGCAGTACGAAAATGGGTTCTTGAGCTGCAGGTGCTACAAGGTTGCAAATGTCGTCATGGAAACGAGGAAGAGACGAGATCTATAGGCTCACATCTAACAGATATCTCTACGGCGGATTCGGCTTCGGCGGAACACCGGCATATGACGATGTTTATATCCTCTCTATCCCTTCGTTCACCTGGATCAAAGTCTTTCCGCTCGACGGTAGCGACTCGACTCCTTCCGAGGTTGGCCATGGGGGCTGTAGCGCCAACGTCATTAATCGGGCACAAATGCTGGTAATAGGTGGCTGGTTCCCGGTTTATGACAAATGCGACGCTCCAGAGGGACAAGGACAGCATAACATGGTCCTTGGATATAATGGTGGTGATGCTAAGCTTTGGGACAAATTTCAACCGAAACTCGACGACTACGTTGTACCTTCACCAATCATTGCCGCCATAGGAGGAGGGTATTTGCTTTCCCCCCAAGCATAGAGGTGGCTGATGCTAACATTCACAGGCCAACTGGAGGTGCCACCAAGACAGCACCTGAGCAATGGGGTCATCCTGATTTGGCAACATATTACACTTTGAAGCCTACCTTTTCCGCCAGGTCGGCCACTCGTCCACTCCCCTCCGCTACAGAGTCGCCGCCATCTGGCGATTCCGAAAAGACAAATGTTGGTGCTATTGCCGGAGGTGTTGCCGGGGGTGTCGTCGGACTAATTGTGATCCTATGCCTTATACTGTTTTGCCTACACCGACGCAAAAAGACTTTGAAAGAGAAAGGAACAGAGAATGAAGGCGACGCTGGCAATGCCAGTCCGCCCCCTCCGCCCCCTCCGCCTGCTGAGTTAGCATCTACAGTCCCCCATGAAATGTCCGCTTCGGATGCCAGCAAGTACGTGTCCATCCACAATCAAGCCGACTCTGTCGCCCTGGCGCAATACTCTGGATACGCCCAACAACACTCTCATTCCGCTAGCCATGACTACAATTCTCCTCATTCTGCTCAAGGCCCCCCTTCGTACGGACAGGCGCCACCATACACATCACCCGTGGAGGCACCATTCAACCAAATCCCACCGCAAGGGGGACAGTTTCATTCGGAACCCAACGTTGTTCACAATTCGCCACCAAGTGCTTGGGGTACACAGACTGACTACCCCCAATCTGCAGCAGGTCATGAAGGCCAGTACTCATATCCTACCCCGACCACGCCACGTCAGTCTCTCAACGATGCCATACAACAACAAGTCCCGATATACTACCCACAATCTAGTTCCGAAGAAAGACGGCCTGTTCAGGGAAGATTCATGGAAGAGGGGCACATGTAAAGAAAGGGACCTGGCGATTTGGGCAGAAGCCTAGACTCATGGAAATGAATAGTAAATAGTTGTTGTTTGAGTTTCTAATGGATTTCGTATGCTAGCGGGCTGGAGTTTGTCATTTTTTGGTAGTAAACAAGTAGCAAAGTTAGCGCGTGTCTGTTTTCATACCTACAACGTGTGTACACTCCTAGCGCAATGCCACGGTAACAAGAATTCGTCATAACAAAGTGATGGAACCAAACTAATAGTCTTGCCACAAAGGGCCGCTCGATGCTTGCCTGTATGCGGATACCATGCAATTGACACTAGCGCGTTGGCTAACACGTGCTGTCGTGCTTCGGTCCCGCCAACGTTCACACGTCACCCACAACTTTGTCCCCGAGGCGACACATGTCCTCGTCGCCGCACCGCACCTCATCCAGAAGCTTCCCATGGTCGAAGCACGCCCACCATGTTCAACATTCGCTCGATAATCCTGCTCGTAATATCCTACGTCGTAATCCCGCGCCTCACATTTCTCCCGCAGAATGTTCATACGTTGCTCATCATCTTTGGGCCCTTCCTCATACCCCGCGTCCTCGATTGGATAAACGTCGCACGCGCGTCTTCACGAAGCGTTCCCGTGCGACCGACGCCACCGAGGGTTCAATATGCGCTCAACCTGTTGTTCTTGAGTGCGGTCGTGTGCTTTGCCCTGTCCTTCTCACGCTATGCGCCTGAGAACATATTCCTCAAGACACAAAGCCACATTCGAACCGAGACAAGCGTGCTGTTCGCGCGACTGCGGCATATGAGACCGTTGACAGACGAGGATGAGGCTCTACGGACAAAATTTGGCTGGAGTGTGCGTAACAAGCTGCTGTACCTCGCATACGGCCCAGACACGCTTTTGAACTGCGTCTGGTGTACCACGGCCGACGGGAGCGACCAGCAGAACTACTTCCTATACTCTCTTCCGAAAATGATTACGCCACATATCTTTCAACTAGCCGTCCTCGGCCTCGCCACGTCGTCCCTGGTCGGAGCTGAAGGCTCGCGCTTTCGCACGCACGCTACAATTGCAGGATTATTGGTGATGGTGGTGGAGGTGTGGTACATGGGCACATACGACATCTCGCTCAATAAACGGGCCAAGTTTGTACAGGACCTCGATTCGGCACACTGGCGCGTCCGCTTCCTGCGATACATCACATTTGCTCTAGTAGACATGGGCCTCGCTTTCGTTCTTTGGGCGACAAGTACGAATCGCTGGCTTGCGAAGCCCGTTTCCATCGCCGAACGCATCGAGACAACTACGCGGACCGCGGAAGACACCTTCAACAAAATGCGCGCCCTGGCCTTGCTTACAAACTCTGTAAATCGCGACTCCGCTCTGAGGGGTGTGAGGGAGGAATACTGGAGGACAGAGGGACAGGTCACCGCCGAGATGGTGCAAGACGAAGTAGTTACCGAGCAAATCAATGCTGCAATTAGCAAGCTAGACTTTAATGCTCTGGAAGGACGCGTCGGGGAGGTTGCAGACGGAATACTAAGAGGCATTGATAGCTTGAGGGCAGGCCAGATATCACCTGCAAGTCAGATGAACCAGGCTCCATCATCTCCTGCATCCTGATGCTTCACTGGTAGTCTTATCTAAAGGATCATGTAGCCGGATATAGGTGGGCAAGAGGCTACCTACGGAAAGCTTCTTATCAGAAATGATGTATGTGGCACAGTGGAGTCTAGATGCATAGCGCCCCTTCGCGGATGCTAATCGGTGTTCCCGTCCTTGAAAATCGATACCCTGTTGTTTTGTGATGGTCACTTGAACATTTTTTTCCCTGCGGTGAAGTTTCCCATTACTTGAACCGCTGTTTGCCGAACGAGTATTTTCCGCCATGGGCAACATCAATTAGATGCAGGTATTCACTCCTCCCATGTCGCACGCCTCACTGCGTACTCTAAAGACTGCGACCCGCCTTACTCTGACCTTTCCAGCGGATCCGATACTGTTTCGCTGAGGCTGCGGATGATTCTTCGTCAATCGGAAGTCTGCCCGGATACTAGCGGTAGGTACGGCAGGGTGAGGGGCTGGATACCACAGGCTCGGCACACGCCCTACCGCTTACGCGCCTTGAACCCACGCGCCCTAAAATCTCCAGGTACGCTAGCAGACACCACCCCGGCTTCAACGGCTTCTGGAAGACGCGTGTTCCGTCATGCATTCTCGTATGGCGACGTGTTTGTGTAACGGTGGTAAAGGAGGAGAGAAAGAGGCGATGTTTGATGATACGGCAAACGGACAATGGTAAGCGATTGTTGGCATGATGGGGCTCTGGAGACCCTCACTCGGCCAGAAGTGGAACCCTTCATCATCACCTTTTTACAGAAAAAGGACACTAGAGTGCCGCAGTAGTCCGTCCCAGGGCTGGGCGGCGGGCATTACATCGATAGATCGAAAGGGTAAGTGGGTTTGTTCCCGCCCGTGTGATAGGAAGGTGTGACTCTTGATCGAATTTTTCAGGGCCTTTGTATAAGAAGCTGGCTCAGGTGTCTATCCTCTTACTTCACACCAGACAGGCACCTCGCATACCACTCCTTCAAATCAATTGGTATATCGCTGTTCTTTCTCAGCCATCGTTACCTTTGACTCTCTTTATCGGTTGCATATCTAGGACGAAGCAGCAATCATGGCACCCATCGCTGTCACGCCCCCGAGCCAGAATGAGACCGTCACCGATCTCACACAAGCTGGCATCAAATCAGCGCTGCTGAAGAATGCCCCAGAACAGATCAACTCATCATCTCTCACAAACTCCATTACCGCCACACCACCAAATGAGCCGGCTGGCAAGACCCAGGAAGTCGTTGATGCGCCGCTCGCTGAGCTCGATGCCTCCAAGGTGACTTGCACATACACTGAAGCCCCTCGCTCTGTCCCTGCTGTAGGCTCAGCAGAGATGGCGAGTCAAAAGGTGTGCACCGACCACATGGTACAAGCCAAGTGGACCGTGGAGTCTGGCTGGGAAGCGCCTACATTGCAACCCTACGGCCCGCTGTCCCTCGCACCCACCGCATCATGCCTCCACTACGCCACCGAATGCTTCGAAGGAATGAAGCTTTACCGCGGTCATGACGGCAAGCTACGACTCTTCAGGCCAGACCTCAACTGCCGCCGCATGCTCATGTCCACAAACCGTATTGCCTTGCCTGCATTCGACCCAGAGGAGCTCCTCAAGCTCATCGTCAAGCTGTGTGCTACTGATGGCAAGAAGTGGCTTCCAAAGGACCGTCCAGGACAATTCCTCTACATTCGCCCCACGATGATCGCGTCCGACCCGGCTCTCGGCGTTGAGCGACCAAAAGAAGCTCTCCTCTTTGTCATCCTTTGCTGCTTCGCCCCAATGGGAGACATGAGCGGTGGAATCAAGCTGCTCGCTTCTCAAGATGACATGTGCCGCGCATGGCCTGGCGGTTTCGGATACGCCAAAGTTGGTGCCAACTACGGACCTTCTCTCGTCGCCCAGGGCGAGGCGAGGAAGAGGGGCTACCACCAGATTCTCTGGCTCTTCGGCGAGGACTGCACCATCACCGAAGCAGGTGCCAGCAACTTCTTTGTCGTGTGGAAGACCAAGGAGGGTAAACTTCAACTCGTGACTGCTGATTTGAACGAGCGTATCGTCCTCGATGGTGTCACTCGTCGCTCGATTCTGGAACTTGCCCGCGCCAAACTCACTTCTTCCTCTTCTACGCCCGAGGACCTTGAGTCTCTCGAGGTCGTGGAGCGCAAGTTTACCGTTTTTGAGATTGAAGAGGCTGCCAAGGAGGGTCGCCTGGTTGAGGCCTTCGCTGCTGGTACCGCGTGGTTCGTCGCTCCCATTAGTGGCATCCACTTCCGTGGCAAGGACATCGATGTACCCATGACAAAGGGCGACTCGGGCGCATACGCCAACTTCTTCAAGACTTCGCTCAAGGGTATCATGTGGGGTAGCGACGGCATGGAGAGCCATGAATGGGGCCGTGTTATTGATGAGGAGGAGTAGATGGTTGCTGCAGGAAGCGAAGGAGAGTGACGATGTGCATAGATGAGGCGTTGGGTTCCAGGGGGTTTCTTTCTTTCGGCGTTTCTTTTGTTTAAAAGCGAGGAGTCGTACACACAGGTATATATGCTATTGCTTTGTTCACACATATCTTTTAACAAGCATCTACAAAAGACTAGAATCCTACACGTGCACATATCTCCAGCGTGTAGTTGTCGTGGGCAAAGCTCAGCAAGGGGACGGGAGTGAAAAGGGCAGGCAGCAAGGCCTATCATTTCTTTGTTCTGTTCAGCCCACGATTAAACCCATGTTGCAAGGTATATTAATAATAGAACGAAGCGTGGCAATGAAACAACAGTGTGATGGCTGGCCAGAGGCAGAGCATCGGAGTAGATGGCAGAGTGGAGCGGTTAGCGCTAGTGCTTGTCTCTCGGCACGGGTAGTTCCAGGTTAACAAACGCGACTTCAACCGCGAAACCCGTGCCTCTTCTGCGACGTCAGCGCCCGAAACTTTTACCACTGCAAGCGGCTAGACAGACACTCTTGCTCAGGGTCTAGTAACTGCCGGCTACAAGGAAACCCTTCAGCAGTCCCATCTGCGTGCCCGCACAATCTCTCCACCGCACAACTGCCCCACCTTGGTCCGTACACAACTTCTGCAAGGCAACGAACCTTTGCGCGATCGCCCGCCTGCCACGTCCGACGCGCACATAGACACCAAAACCGAAGCCGAAGCTGGTGGTGAAGCTTCCTGGGAACATAGACGATAGCTGAAGGCTGATTGGGAGCTTTTCCCGCCGCGCTGCAGCCCGCCATGTCTCTGTCCATTGAAGATCTCGACGCCACGGTGCGCGCCTTCTACGAGGGCCGCGGCGACACAGTATGTATTCTCGGCATGATGAGACTGAAGAAAAAAAAAGGAATAGAGCATGGCTAACACGGTCGCTTCACAGCAAAAACAAGCCCAAGCTACGCTGAACCAGGTAGGCATCCTCCTCCACATGGGCGGGCGGGCGGGCTTTGCATGAGCTCGCACAGCTAACAGACAGTCACACAGTTCAAAGAAAACCCTGATGCATGGCTCCTTGTCGACAAGATCCTGTCGGATGCGCAGTACCCGCAGACCAAGTGTGAGTTGAGGCGACCGACGCAGGGCTGGTTCACGCGGCGCTAATCGGCGGCAGATCTGGGTCTCCAAGTCCTCGACAATGTCATCATGACAAGGTGGAAGGTGCTCCCCCGAGACCAATGTCAAGGTATGCTTGGGAAAGCTCCGTGTCCCGTCACAGCTAACCAGGCCAGGTATCCGAAACTTCATCGTCAACTTCATCATCCAGCTCTCCAACGACGACAACACCCGCCGCTCCGAGCGCACCCTCCTGAACAAGCTCAATCTCGTCCTCGTCTCTGTCCTGAAGCAGGAGTGGCCCCACAACTGGCCCACCTTCATCAACGAGATCATATCGTCATGCCATAGCAGCCTGGGAATATGCGAGAACAACATGGTCATCCTGCGCCTGCTCTCCGAGGAGGTCTTCGACTACTCGGAGGAGCAGATGACCTCGGCCAAGCGGAGAGAGCTCAAGCAGAGCATGTGCGACGAGTTCACCGCCATCTACCAGCTCTGCTCAGAGGTTCTACGCACAGCTACCGAGGCTTCGCTTATCAAGGCGACCCTGGAGACCCTACTACGCTTCCTGAACTGGATTCCACTGGGTTACATCTTCGAGACGCCACCTAGTGGCCAGAGCCTGATCGAGACTCTGCGGAGCCGCTTCCTCGAAGTCCCAGATTTCCGCAACATCACTCTCAAGTGCCTGACTGAAATCGCCGGTCTGCACACAGAGCCCGCATACGACGACAAGCTCGTTTCCATGTTCACTGAGACGCTGACAGCCATCTCAAAGATCATCCCGCTCTCACTGGACCTCAAGAGCACATATTCCTCCAGCAACGGCCGGGACCAGGAGTTTGTACTGAACCTCGCCCTGTTCCTTACCAACTTCTTCACCATGCACCTTAACGTCATCGAGAACCTGATGAACAGGGACTTCCTCACCCATGGACACTTCTACCTCATCCGCATTAGTCAGATTGACGATCGCGAGGTTTTCAAGATTTGTCTGGAGTACTGGACTAAGCTCGTCTCGGAGCTCTATGACGAGATGCAGGCGCTGCCGATTACCGACATGAACCCGCTGCTGAACATGGGCATTGCGGGCAATACAGGCCGCGAGCTGGCCAATTACCCTCTGAGGAAGAACAAGTACACCGAGATTCTGTCTAACCTCCGAACGGTCATGATTGAGAAGATGGTTAGGCCTGAGGAGGTCCTCATTGTCGAGAACGACGAGGGCGAGATTGTCCGCGAGTTCGTCAAGGAGAGCGACACGATCCAGCTGTACAAGTCTACCCGAGAGTGCCTTGTCTTCCTTACCCACTTGGACGTTAACGACACCGAGCAAATCATGTCGGAGAAGCTGGCCCGCCAGGTCGACGGCTCCGAGTGGTCATGGGCTAACTGCAACACTCTCTGCTGGGCTATCGGTTCCATCTCCGGCGCCATGAACGAGGAAACAGAGAAGCGATTTCTGGTCACTGTGATCAAGGATCTCTTGGGCTTGACGGAGATGAAGCGCGGAAAGGACAACAAGGCTGTTGTTGCCAGTAACATCATGTACATCGTCGGACAATATCCGCGTTTCCTCAAGGCCCACTGGAAGTTCCTCAAGACTGTCGTCAACAAGCTGTTCGAGTTCATGCACGAGACGCACGAGGGTGTGCAGGACATGGCTTGCGACACCTTCATCAAGATTGCGAACAAGTGCCGAAGACATTTTGTTGCCCTTCAGCCTGGAGAGACGGAGCCGTTCATCGACGAGATTGTTCGTAATTTGAGGAAGATTACTGCGGATCTCTCTCCCCAGCAGGTTCACACGTTCTACGAGGCCTGTGGTTACATGATCAGCGCGCAGGGACAGAAGAGTATGCAGGAGCGTCTGATCGCTGATTTGATGGCCCTACCCAACTCCGCCTGGGACAACATCATCGCGCAAGCCAACCAGAACCCCGCATGTCTCCAGGATTCGGACATTATCAAGATTGTCGGCAACATCATGAAGACTAATGTTGCAGCATGCGGCTCGATCGGATCCTACTTTTATCCACAGATTGGACGGATATACTTCGACATGCTGACAATGTATCGCGCAAGCTCCCAACTCATCGATGAAGCAGTCCAGCGAGAGGGTAACATTGCGACCAAGATGCCAAAGGTGCGCGGGCTTCGCACGATCAAGAAAGAAATTTTGAAGCTCATCAACACCTACGTCGAGAAAGCCGACGATCTGGAGATGATTCACAGCAACATCGTACCGAAGCTCTTGGAAGCAGTCTTGATCGACTACAAGAACAATGTTCCGGATGCTCGTGAGGCAGAAGTATTGAACGTGATGACGACCATCATCAACAAGCTACATGTACGTTGGCGACCCAATCTGAGCAAGCACATGGTTGGACTCGCTCAGTCACCTTCAGGCCCTATGCTAACTGATTCGCAGAGTATGATGGAGGACCAAATCATCAACATCATGGACAGCGTTTTTGAATGCACCCTGGACATGATCAACAAGGACTTCTCAGAGTACCCCGAGCACCGCGTCGAGTTCTTCAAGCTTCTCCGAACCATCAACCTCCGCTGTTTCCCTGCTCTGCTACGTCTGGATGCACGGTCCTTCAAGTTCGTCATTGACTCTTGCATGTGGGCCAGCAAGCACGACAACCGCGAAGTCGAGAGCGCAGGTCTCTCTATGTGCTTCGAGCTGGTCTCCAACATGGCCGAAACCGACCAGCAGACATGCAACGCCTTCTTCCAGACGTTCTTCACGACTATCCTCCAGGATGTCTTCTTTGTTGTCACTGATAGCGACCACAAGGCTGGATTCAAGTCACAGTCCATGTTGTTGGCCAAGCTGTTCTGGCTGGTTGACTCGGATAAGCTACAGGGTCCGATTTACACATCACCAGACATGGCGGCAGAAGGCACACCAAACCGGGAGTTCCTGCGAAACTTTGTTGGCAATCTGCTCGCGACTGCCTTCCCCAACCTACAGACGTGCGTTGTTCCTACTCCTCATTGAGACATGTACTGACATTTTCTAGCGCTCAAATTGCTTCGTTCATTGACGGATTGTTTGCCACCAACTCTGATCTCAACCGGTTCAAGATCATCCTGCGAGACTTCTTGATCTCCCTCAAGGAGTTTTCTGGTGACAATGCTGAGCTCTACGCCGAAGAGCGCGAGCAAGCAGCCAAGACGGCCAAGGAGCAGGAGCGTGAACGTGCCATGAAGGTCGGCGGCCTACTGAAGCCCTCGGAGATGGACGACGACGAATTGTGACTTGACGTTGAGCTGGACGCAAATGTGGCTACGCGCACGCCCTACGACGCTCAAACCGGTCCCAACGAGTCTGCAAGTAGTAGGCACTCGAACGACCTTGATGGATGGGACATGTATGGATTGTGAGAGTTGGCTACTGTTGGGGATTGAAGAGGTAGTGGCGATGCTGCGGTAAATGGGAAGCATGCAATTCGTTGCAACGTCAAAGTTTCAAGCAGAGGAGGAATGGGTGTTTGTTTTGGTCTAATACCCTATAGACCTTTCACTTCTTCATTTGATGCATGGACAACATGGCTGGGCGGGAGGAGGTAGCTTGGCTTGGCCTAGAGATTAAAAAAAGGGACAGGAGCTTTGTCGGCGTGTATGTAGGCAAGCTCGTCTCGAAAGCGAAGAATAAATATCGTATCTGCCACAATGATTTGCCCGAACCCTGCTTTTGCGGCTACTGCGCATGCGCGTTTAAACGCACAGCCGGGCCGTCCCACTCTGCACCTACACGATTGTGTGCATCATGCTCGTCCAGACGGGCGAGAAGGACAGGTAGGTAGGTGACTTTATGCAGCATGACGAGGTTCGGCCGGTCTGCCTGGCTTTGCCATGGACAGCCTCGCCTTCCCGTGGATGGAAGGCCCACAAGCCGACAGCTAGCAGCTAGCAGCTGGGTTACAGATGGTTGTGAAGATGGGCCGCGTCTGCATCGGCTGTCGCGATCATGGGTCGTACAACCGCTTCAGTCTGGATTGCGGTTGAGCTACCCGTCTAAGCTAGTAGCGTCGACGGCTAGCCCTTACGTAACCCGGCAGCGCTGCCATCAGAAGGTCGAAACCTTCAATTGGGCGTGGTTCTGCCATTCAAGCACCCTAGCAGCCGTGACGACACTAGAGTTCGGCAGAATATCCGCATACGACGCAGGCCCCTGTTGCATGCCCTCGACCTAACGATATCAGTGCGCAAGCAGTTGGTGAACCTCGTGGCGGCTATACGTCCTCTGATTCGCCAGTCGTCTACCTGTCGTGTGAACGACATGGGCACTCTGCTCTTCTGCCAGCGTACGCTCAACCTCGTGGTCCTCTCTAGAAGGAGTCGCGGGCACCGCGCTGAAGCCTGGCCCCTCATTCGGCGTCATCCCAATACCTGCTAACACCTTGTCCGACTAGATCCAAGCGAGTCTCTGGACTGATCCCTCCTCTGCAGGGTATCAACAGCCGCAACCCGAGTAACTTCACTTCTCAACTTGCCTAATACCCACGCACGGCCACAGCCAGGGCTGTCACCATCGACCCTCACCTCGTTTTGTCCTGTTTTTCTTGCCCCCACTGCCGAATAGGCGTCTCCCGACGACCACACGCTTGTCATTGCTGAAGCTGTATGGTCGGATCTGCACAGCGACTCGGGCTAGGATTTGTCGCTTGTGCATCGTATGCGCATTGCCGTAAGGCTTCGAAAAGAACGCTCCTGGCTTTCTTCTTGCCCTTAGCACAATGTACGTCTCCCCCTCATATGGAGACCCTTCAACCCCGCCCCCTGGTGGTTTTGAAAAAGAAACCTTCGTCGACAAGTCTTGCTTCCAAGGAAGACACCACTGACTCTGCGCGCTTTTCCAGGAAGTTTGGAAAGCACATTCAAAAGAGGCAGCTGGAAATTCCAGAATACGCCGCCAGCTTCGTCGACTACAAAGCGCTCAAGAAGGTGCTTCTACTCTCCGATTAATTAGAAAATAGAAACTGATAGGGTTGTGTGCAGCTTATCAAGAAGCTTAGCGCCACTCCAGTGATTCCACCGCAGAGCGAAGGAAGCAATCATGAATCACTCGATCCGCAGACCTCATTACAGGCAAACAAAGCCACCTTCTTCTTCAGGGTGGTATGTGGTTATACTCACAATGAGTAGAGTAGTCCCTGACATCATATACAGGAGCGTGAACTGGAGAAAGTCAACACATTCTACTTGCAAAAAGAGGCCGAGGTGTGTACCACACATTGTGCACTGAGTCTTGCTCACCATGGTCGCAGTTGCGCCTGCGCTTGACCACTCTTCTTGACAAGAAGAGGGTGATGCAACAACACCCACAATCTGTCTCCAAGACTTCTTCGCGATATGTTGCCTTAGAAGAGGGGCTAAAACAGTTTAGCATGGATCTCAACAAGCTCGAGGTGATTGGCCCGCATGCAGTTGGGGTTACTCACACTAACCTGACTTAGCAATTTGTGGAAGTGAACGAAACAGCCTTCTCCAAGATCCTCAAAAAGGTTTGCCGACCCCCCCGAGTCTCACCGTCGTCAGCTTGCTAACTTTTCCTAGTGGGACAAAACATCCAAGGTCTGTCGTCGAATGCCGTGCGTCTGCGGACATGAGTTAACTTTAACGGCAGTCAAGGGAGAAGCAGCTTTATCTGGCGCGCGCCGTCGAAGTCCAACCATGCTTCAACCGAGAAGTCATCAGCACTCTCTCCGACCAAGCGACCCAAGCGCTACTCGACTTTTCCGGGTGGGCCGAAGGCGAAGGGGTGCAAGCGCCTCACCCTGCAGCTGAACCGCGCGTGTCCGAACCTGCATTCGAAGCGAAGCTCGAGCTCGACAATCAATTTGTACAGGCCATCAACACTGCAAATCAAGCCAAGATCCAGGAATGCCTCGCCCGCCTATCCACACTTCCCGATTCGCGCGAACACATCTCCAGGGCGTTCCTGAGTACCGTCGCGGAAGCGCCAGAGTCTGCGCTGAGAACGCTACTCGACTCAAATCTTGTGAATCTTGCACAGGAGGATGAGATCAACGAGCGGAATTGTCTCCACAAGGCTTCTATTAGTGGGCGGATTGGAGTGCTCAAACTTGGGCTGTCCAACAACGTGGATGTCCACGCGACGGACGTGTACGGTCGGATACCATTACACTACGCGTGTATGCATGGCCACGTGGAGTTGGTTCAGGAACTCATCAATACCGCTCCGGACACGGTGAACTTCCGCGACCAGGACAGCTTTACACCGTTGATACACGGCATCGTGCATTCACAACTGGCTTGTGTGGAGATTCTTCTCTCCAAAGGTGCTGATCTCACTCGTCTGGGGCCTGGAGAGCATGTGCCTCTCAATCTCGCATGCCAATATGCATCGCTGGAGATACTGGAGCTTCTTCTGCAAAGATCTGCCGAGATGCTGTCAGATGCAGAGGGACTGTTTCCACAGCACCTAGTCGCAAGATCAGGAAAAACTCCTCAGGCGCTTTTGATGCTGCAAAAGTATGGCGCGGATCTCAATCAACCAGACAAGCTCTATCAGTGGACACCGCTGTTCCACGCTGCGAGTGAAGGACATGTAGAATGTCTCCAGACGTTGCTGCAATGTGGAGTCGATGTGGACATTGTAGACGAGAAGGGCTTGTCCGCCATGTACTACGCGACATGGGAAGGCCATCTTGAGTGCATGACACTACTTGCCTCGGTAGGGCGTGGTGTTGGGCTGATGACGCAGAAACAGGTCTCTCCGAGAATTTCTTCACAGGTTTCTACCTCGATGCCCACGGCCATGGACATCGAAGGCGATCCCGACGGCATTCCCGAATTCATCCTACCTCCACCGATTATTCCTTTCCGAAGATACGGACACAACTTCCTAGACACAAAGACATTCGTGGTTATCAACTTTGAGAAGGTTGGCAAAGACGCGATTCGCTTCTACGACGAGTCGAAATACCCAGCGGCAAGGCTTACCATCTCCTCGAAAAGCTCCGACCTCATACCGCGCAACATACTTTTGCCTATACAAGACGAGTTCAAAGTCATCTCATTCCAGATTGAGAACCTGGACACGTTCTCCATCGATTTCGACATATACCCGACGATAGGATCAAAGGTCATCGCCCGTAGCGTGGCTTCCTCGAAGGTGTTTACAGAACGGTCAAAAAGCACAGGAAGATGGCATCTCGAACTGTTTGATCCCAGGCTTCGGGCGATCGGCAGAGTTACTTTCGACTTCCAGGTCGTGAAGCCCTTCCACGGCATTCCACTCGAGATTACACATTTCGCCACATACTGGAAAGCCACCAGCCAGCTTGACTCGCAGCCCCATACTCTCATCACGGGGTCAAGTCTGTCTGGTGAATACGTGCGGCTATTCGTTCAATTGACCGCCGACGGTATACCGGTGTTGCATCCGCAATGGAAGGTCAACCACCACGGGCTAGAAGTGCCGGTCAACATCCTGACGTATGCACAATTTGCTGCCATCGGATCTCAGCAAACTTCGGCAAGTGCGGACCAGCTTGCTAGGGAGCTGAGCAATGCCAGCTCAGATGACATACCCAGCATTTACCAGGTCATGGCTTCCTCATTTATCACCTTGAAAGACGCCCTGACAGCACTTCCTGCGCACATTCGCGTCGAGTTGCACGTTCTTTTCCCGTCGAGGATTGAAGAGGAGCGTCTCAAGCTTGGGCCGACACAAGATATGAACAGCTTTGCAGACAAGGTTCTGTCGGTGGTTTTTGAACACGCGCGCCATCTAAGGGAACAAGGTGCGGGCGAGATTGACGGTACATTGAGGAGTGTGCTCTTCAGCTCTTTCAATCAGGATATCTGTACCGTCATCAATTGGAAGCAACCCAACTGTAAGTGTTCTCCAGCAGCATCCACACGGCAATCACTGACATCACGATAGATCCGGTCCTACTTTGCAATGAACTCGGCGCCGACAGCTCTCAGTCGCCTTCCGGAAACACGCACATTGTCCAAAGCAGTGGTCGCACAAGAATTTCTGTCAAGGAGGCAGTACAAATTGCTAGGGACAACAATTTCATGGGGCTGATATGCAGCTCTCGCTTATTAGTGAGTCGGTAGAGGTGTTTCAAAGTCTACATTCTAACAGTATCCAGTCGCTTGCTCCAGCCCTCATCGAATCGATCAAGACGGCCGGTCTCGTACTAGTTACCGACATTACCGATTCCCCCTCCGAAAGTGTCGCGCAGCCTGAAAACCTCCACGTCGCGAATCCGCGCCGACAAGCCACGCCAGACGGTATAGATGGGTATCTGAAGGGCAATGGCATTCTCTGCTTCAACGAGACAGTCGACATGTAGAATCAAATGTACAATACGTTTGTGGAAGCCTTGGATCCCGAGCGACTCGCGAAGGTACTCGTGGCGGAATGGTGGTGGTGTACATTTCACGAAAAAGGGACGCACGACATGAAACGAAGCCTCGCTCAACGATGATGGATTAGAAGATGATGGTGGGATATTCTCGGCGTTGAATGATAGACTGATGTTCTGGGGGAGGCGGCAATACCCGTGGGAGGACAAGCGGAGATGATACTCGGGGTGGCATAGACCAAAAGACATGAAATATGCTGTGGGGTAACCATGCTGACTTGGAGACTTGTGCTGTTTAGTCATGACGCAGAATACTGCTTGGGCGCAAATATCTTGTTTAAAAGCATGCTGCTACAAAGGCCGTGGTGACTCGTGATGTCTGATGCATACGCGTGCGGCTCGGCAGTGTCGATGCTCGCCGCAAACCGACCAGGGTGTGCTGCGCCTGCGCCTGCGGCGTTCCGATCCGCGCTACGCCTTCATGGAAAAATGTCCAACGACGACATATTGTGGCTAGAAGCGGTCTATTGCCCGCTTGCTGCTCGCTTTGGTGCATCTCCCTGAGCGCCACCATCCAATCTGCAATGCACTCCAACCTTGGCCGGCCATGATATACGCATGAAATGTCGACTTTAAGCGCCTTCTCTTCTCCGCTCCTCCGCAGGACGTGGACTTGCCGAGCTTGTATACAATCGCAACGACAGACGATCCCGCCACGGCGAAGTTTATGGCAGCAACGAGGCGCATATTATGGGCAGAATACTCTTGCAAGCAGAATTGGCGCACAGCGAGCATTCGCGACTAGTGCAAATGAGACGGCGAGTGCTGCAGCCAAAGCCGCTGGGAGAAGTGTAAAGAGCAACAAGAGACGAAGAAAATTATTGATAGTTGGGGGCGGCCTTGTAATCGGCACAGCAGCAATCGCTGTCAATGAGGACGCCAAACACGCCTACGTGGCTGCGCAGAGGAGTTATAGAGTCGTTGCGACACTGGTCATGAACATCAGAGAGTACGTGGATAGCGCAGTCCATGGGCAGCTCCATAGCTAATGCACCCTTCCTGCACAGCTATCGCTATGTTCTAAAACGCGACGACGAACCCGACTACAACGAGCAACTGAAAGCCTGCCACCTACGATGCGCCAAACGCACCCTCCGTACCCTCGAGAAAAACGGCTCCATCTTTATCAAGCTAGGACAACATCTGAGCAGCATGAACTACCTCCTCCCGAATGAGTGGTGCGATACCTTCATTCCGCTACAAGACAAATGCCCCGTGTCCTCTTTCGAATCCATACAAGAAATGTGCAGGCAAGACACCGGTCTGGACCTGTCAGACTTCTTCTCCGAGTTTGAGGAGCAGCCGATAGGCGCTGCATCACTCGCACAAGTACATCGGGCAACGGTCCGCGAGACGGGTCAAAAAGTGGCTGTCAAAGTGCAACACCCTGCTTTGGACGAGTGGGCGAAGCTCGATCTGGCCTTGACCAGTTTTTCCTTCACTACCCTCAAGCGCTGGTTTCCTGAATACGATTTGACCTGGCTGTCCGACGAAATGCAGCTCTCTCTCCCCCAGGAGCTCGATTTTACTCTCGAGGGCAAGAATGCCATGCGAGCACGCGAGTACTTTTCCCATGTACGCGACGTCCCGGTCATCATACCCGAGGTACTGTGGGCGAAGCGCCGCATGCTGGTCATGGAATACGTATCTGGATTCCGAACAGATGATCTCAAGAGCTTGGATGAGAATGGCATCGACAGAGACGAAGTCTCGGCAGCCCTGGCGCGCATATTCAACGAAATGATCTTCGGCAAGAATGCGCCACTACACTGCGATCCACACGGCGGAAACATTGCTATTCGGTACAACCCCACTCGCGGCAGCAAGGCCAACTTTGACGTTGTCCTCTACGACCACGGCCTATATCGCGACATCCCCATGCCCTTGCGACGCAACTATGCAAAACTGTGGCTCGCTGTCCTGGACGCTGACGAGGCTGGCATGAGGAAATACGCATATCAAGTAGCGGGCATCAAGGATGAGCACTTTCCACTGTTCGCGTCAGCCATCACTGGCAGAGATTATACGGTACTGGCAAAGAAAGAAAGCGGAACTGGAGGTGTCATGACCTCCAGAACCAGTGAGGAGAAGAAGGTGATTGGAGACGCTCTCGGGGAAGGTCTGATCGAGAGCCTGATTGAGCTTCTGGGCCAGGTTCCCAGGGTTATGTTATTGATATTGAAGACGAACGATTTAAGTAAGTGTTTTTTTTTTCTGCCGAACTACTCTGTTTGATATTCTAACTTTCATCCAGCGCGTTCGCTAGACGAAGGCTTGCACACTCGCCAAGGACCCATGCGTACCTTTCTCATCCTCGCCCGCTATGCTTCTCGCACCGTCTACGAAGAGTGTCTAGACAACCTCAACGGATCTGTACTTTGGCCCAGCAATTTCTTGTCTTGGTTAGGGGCTTGGACAAGGCACATGAGAGTTGAGATGCAGTTAAGCGGGTACGAGACGTACCTCAAGCTGAGAGTTTTGTTGGGCATGAGGAAGATTGAAATCGGAGATAGCTTCAGGGAGTAAGGGACAAAAAAGATAGAGATGCATGAAAAGTGCCTGGGAGAAGGTAGGCACGTGTATGGATGGCATAGCAGCGAGGAGTTTGGCGAGCATAGAAGCGCCCTGTTCATTCGGGTAGACAGAACGATTAGATTTCAACACTCAGGCGTCGCTAATGAATTCATTGTTGTCATCTTCGCTGGCCAAAGTAATTGCGATTGCTTGTTGGGCGACGCCGGCAAAACATAGCCATGTTTGGTCAATCAAGTGTTCCGGTGTACCTCTCGCTAGGCGTTTAGGCGACGCCGAGGGGGACTAGTCGCGCAGAGGATGCAAAGAGTACGGCAAGACGGAAGACCCGGAACACTGGACTGGCCCAGAATTCACATGTGGCGGTGCCTTTTAGCCAAGCTCGAGTCGCACTGCTTTGCTTGCATGTGGCTCGTGTCCAAGGCGAATCGAATAGTAGACTTTTGAGGTTTGACGACGAGTTTGCAGTGCGTTTGAGGCGCCGGAGGCTGATCTGGTGCTGTACCCAGGACTTTTGAAACTAGAGATGAGGTGCACCAAGAAATTGTACAAGAGTGTTGGAGACGGTCAAGTCACTGTGTGGTTATTTCAGGCCATGGATATGCTAGTTGGCGCCGCTGGCAGGGAGGTTGCCTGGGTTTGACATCATCGATGCCATGCGTCTTG
The DNA here is from genome assembly GCA_029100535.1 of Stemphylium beticola. Lineage (NCBI taxonomy): Eukaryota > Fungi > Ascomycota > Dothideomycetes > Pleosporales > Pleosporaceae > Stemphylium > Stemphylium beticola. The sequence continues at coordinate 135,119 of JARBXR010000042.1, read as the reverse complement.
AGAGCGAACGGAAGCTTGACTGGGACACATGGATGATGCAGAGGGTTGAAGCAGCAGCAGCAGCATCATCAGTCTCTTCTCTCAAACTAACCTTTGCGGCCTTTGTACCTGTGGACCGCCAGTATCGTCGTCTCTGTTAGCCTCCCGTCACCACCAGTTCGCATCGTTGGGCAGGACCTGCGGGGCAAGCGCCAAGGCAGCAAGAAGGCATCCTTCGGGGATCGCAGCATTCACGGCGCGTTGCCATCGCCATCGCCATCGCCGTAACAGACAGCTTCGCACGATCGCAAAGAATTGGATAAGCGATTACCATCTCAGCGTGGCCGGAACTTCTCCGGGTCCAGGACCGCCAACGCCCGTCGCATTTGCCTTTGTAAACTGCGCACGGCCGGTTCCTCACGCACAGCCTCCTCCCGTACCCTCGTCACCCGCCGCAGCCAACCCAAAGGCGACATCACCAGCACCCGCAACCGCAGCGCCAACAGCAGCACCGCCGGCCCCAGAGAAGAGGTCCCCCGTACACGGCGAGCTCTGAGAGCCGCTCCCCTCCCACCCCGTCCTCATCGTCGTATTGCTTGACTTTTGCTATTGCTGCGCTGCATAATCGCGCATCGCCAACATCATGGACGGCGCAGGGCAGCCCAACCTGCGCATCACCAGTGCGTCTTGCCCTTGAGTCCAGGGCCTCCGTGAGATCGAGCAGAATCTGACAGAAAGCAGTCATTGCCGCCGATGGACTCTACAAGCGCGATGTCTTCCGTATGTATGCCCATGTCAAGAACGGCGTCATGGGGTCGCTGATGCATGTGCCGCAGGATTTCCGGACCCCTTCGCCGTAGCCACCATCAATGGCGAGCAGACGCGCACCACGAGCGTCATCAAGAAGACGCTGAACCCCTACTGGAACGAGAGCTTCGACATGTACGTCGTCGCCCCCCGATGGCGCCTGCGCATGACGCTAACACTCGGCCTAGGAAAGTGAACGAAGAGAGCGTCCTGGCCGTTCAGATCTTTGACCAGAAGAAGTTCAAGAAGAAGGACCAGGGCTTCTTGGGTGTCATCAATGTCCGCATCGGGTCGGTAATAGACCTCGACGCGGGCGGAGACGGTACGTCGGTCCTCGCGACCACCAGCGCATGTGCTAACACGGCTCCAGAGATGCTCACGCGCGACCTGAAAAAGTCAAACGACAACATGGTCGTCCATGGCAAGCTTATCCTCAACCTCTCCACCAACTTGGCCGCCCCCATCAGCCAGGGAGCTCAGAACGCCACCCGCCCGAACGCCTCCCCGCATCCATCGGTGAACGGTGCCATCCCTGGCGCTGTGTCTACCCCACAGCAATCTACCACGAGCCTCCACCCTCCTGATGCATACCCAGGCAATCGCTCCTCCGTCGCCGGCCAGTCGACCCCCCAGCGCCTCAGCCAGGCGCCTCCAGCCGGCGCTCCAACTGGCCCACCCGCGGGGCCGGGTCCTGCACCCAACGGAGCGCCCCCAGCTCACAACAGTGCCGGCGGGGCCTACAGCGCTTTCGAGGATGCCCAAGGAAGACTGCCAAATGGCTGGGAGCGTCGTGAGGACCACCTGGGCCGAACATACTACGTTGACCACAACACCAGGCAAACAACATGGATCAGGCCAGGCGCAGGTTTCAACGAGGCAGACCAGCGCCGGGACGTAGCAGCTCAGACCCAGCAGGAACGCATGCGACATCAGAACCGCATGTTGCCCGAGGACCGAACCGGAGCGAACTCACCCACTCTTACCGATCGCCAGCCATCACCGCCCAGTGGCTCGGTGAACGCCGCGAGCATGATGGCCACGGGAGCAACCACTGCTGGTACAGGAGAGCTTCCGTCGGGCTGGGAACAGCGCCATACCCCCGAAGGCCGACCTTACTTTGTTGACCACAACACGCGGACAACGACATGGGTGGATCCTCGCAGACAGCAGTACATCCGCATGTACGGCGGCCAGGCCGCTAATGGTAGCACCATCCAGCAGCAGCCTGTTTCCCAACTAGGCCCATTGCCATCAGGATGGGAAATGCGTCTCACCAACACTGCAAGAGTATACTTTGTGGACCACAACACAAAGACGACTACATGGGACGACCCGAGGTTACCGTCGTCATTGGACCAGAACGTGCCTCAGTACAAGCGCGATTTCCGTCGCAAGTTGATCTACTTCCGGTCGCAACCAGCACTTCGCATTGTTAGTGGTCAATGTCACGTCAAGGTGCGGCGGACGCATATCTTCGAGGACTCGTACCATGAGATTATGCGCCAAAGTGCTGCTGATCTTAAGAAGAGGCTAATGATCAAGTTCGACGGCGAAGACGGTCTCGATTACGGCGGTCTCTCGAGAGAGTTCTTCTTCTTGCTTTCTCACGAGATGTTCAACCCCTTTTACTGCTTGTTCGAATACTCTGCACACGACAACTACACGCTTCAGATCAACCCCCACTCTGGTATCAACCCCGAGCACTTGAACTACTTCAAGTTCATCGGCCGTGTCGTTGGTCTGGCCATTTTCCACCGCCGCTTCCTGGACGCCTTCTTCATCGGAGCCTTTTACAAGATGATTCTGAGGAAGAAGGTTGCGTTGCAAGACATGGAGGGTGTAGACGCTGATTTCCATCGCAACTTGGAATGGATGCTGTAAGTTCCAGGGACCCGTTTCTGGTCGGTCCGAAACTAACGCGAACAGGAACAACGACATTACCGACGCGTTAGAATTGACATTCGCGACTGATGACGAGCGCTTTGGCGAGACCGTCAGTATCGAGCTGAAGCCTGGAGGTGACAACATTGAAGTTACCAACGAAAACAAGCACGAATACGTTGAGTATGTAGACCGATTAGACATGCTCCGGAGAACAATGCTGACATTAGCAGACTCATTACTGAATGGCGCATTCAAAAACGTGTTGAAGAGCAATTCCAAGCCTTCATCACCGGCTTCCACGAGCTCATCCCTGCGGACCTGGTAAACGTTTTCGACGAACGTGAACTCGAGTTGCTTATCGGCGGTATTGCGGATATCGACGTCGATGACTGGAAGAAGCATACCGACTACCGTGGCTACACCGAGAATGACGAGGTTATCCAAAACTTCTGGAAGTGTATCCGCAGCTGGGACGCCGAACAAAAGTCCCGTCTACTGCAATTTGCTACGGGTACTTCGCGTATCCCTGTCAACGGATTCAAGGATTTGCAGGGTAGTGACGGACCGAGGAGATTTACCATTGAGAAGGCTGGCGAGCCAAATCAACTGCCAAAGTCTCACACATGGTATGTTTTCCGAGCTAGAGTGCGTGTAACGTGGGCTAATACGATACAGTTTCAACCGTCTTGATCTTCCAGCATACAAATCATTCGATGCACTCAACCAGAAACTTACCATTGCCGTTGAAGAAACTGTTGGTTTCGGGCAAGAGTAAAACGCCGTCTTTGCCGGAAAGGTTTCGCATATGGACCGCATTTGCGGCCGCGGGGTCGTGGGAAGACTACTACTTGGCTTTGATGTCAATGTACAAAATCTGCAGAGTAGAGAAAGAGCAAGCACCATCACTCATTCTGGTGGGCGGGAAGGCGCTCTCGGAGCGGTACACGACACTTGGACTTCTGGACCATGTCTAATCTGGCTCGCCTTCGCATGTCTTGTGGGGAGGCATATGTCGCATTGCTTGCAAGCACATGCAAGGGCCAAGGGCGTTTTTGGGGACTTGAGACGGAAACGAAGTAGGATAGCGCTTTTCTTTCTATTTTACACATGAGCGCTCAAGTCAAATATGAAGAATGATCAGACTATTTTCTTTCACTCTCTCCACAACATGTTTTCTCTTGCAGGGAAATGGAAAACATTGTGATTTATCTGCTTCTAACAAGACGTGTTTGTCCGGACATGCAGGCGCTTTTCGCGTCGCGGTAACAGCGAGAGCTTGTGTAAGCAAGAGAAAATCTGGGTCACCGTGTGTCTCTGTCACTCTCTCGGACGGACATGTGTGGAGCCGAAGATGGGTAACTCACAATTTGCTTGGTTGCTTAGTCTAGCAGGTCCCCTTTCTCGCTTCGGCCTTCGGACTTGTTGAACTTGGTCTGTCGCAGTTGACAAATCAAAAGGATCAAGAAAGCGTATTAATACACACATTCTGCATCTTCTTCTTCCTCTTTGCTGGTACTAAAAGACAAAAACATATCGCGATCACCTATTTTGTTTCAGGGTGGTGTGCAGAAGTTATCCTCTTTTCTCGAATCATACAAGGAGGGAAACACCACTGACGTCAGGTTACAACAAATACCCCACTAACTACCCGTCCTACCAATACCACTACCATTGCGAGCATACGCCCCGCTTACGGCTTTATACCCGCAGCAATTCCCTTACTTACTACCACCACTTCCATAAAATACAACACCCCGCCCATCTCCCTTTCCCACCAACCCACACCCACACCAACACCCACACCTCGCCCCCACTTCCAAAATGGTCAACATCAACCTCTCCTACACCTCACGCATCAACCCGCCAAACGCCACACCCATCCTCACACAGCCGCAGATCTGGGCCGGTCTAGAACGCAAAATCCGGTTTGCGCAGGAATTCGTGCCGGTGATTGAGAGTTGCAGTGTACTTTCGGAGAGCGACGACGGCGTTGTGACGAGGGATGTGGTGTTTAAGAAGGGTATGGGGCCCAAGGATCGGGCGAGAGAGGTTGTGAGGGGGTTTTGGCCTAGTTGGGTGAGTTTTCTGTTGTTTTCTTTCAGGAAAGGGAAGGGAGGGGGGTGGGTTGTTTTGGCTCAAGGCGTGCGTGCGTGCCATCAAAGGACTGAACTGACGAGTGTGTTGATGTGGTTGATTAGGTCGATTTCGAACAGGAAGATGGCTCGCATATTCGCAATATCATCTCTGATGGGCCGTCGGGTCAAGTCGACGACTTGCATATGACGTATGCTTTTGAGTTTCGGTTGCCGCATGTCCAGGAAGGGAGCGAGGAGGCGGAAAAGGAGATGCAGAAGCTCAAGGGGGTGAGTTGTTTTCCTTCCTTCTTTTCTTTTTGGCTCTCTCGACACTATGGAGGGTATGGCGTTGGCTAATGAGGTGTGGTTAGATGGCTAAGACGGCGGTTGAGATGAGTATCGATGCTATTAGGGAAATGGTCAAGGATGGACGGATTAAGGCGTAGAAGAATAAGGGTACGGGATGGGGATGAAGATGTTACTGTGTTTGGTATCTTGTGCATCGTGGCGCACAACATTAGTTGCTTCGAAGCAATGTTTCCTGCAGGCTCTCTTGCCCTCTTACTCTTGACTGCTTTCGCTGATGAATCTTGAACGTGGCTGTCAAGTGTAATTTTTCCAACAGACGATGGGCTACTCTCCACGATATGCCGCACCAAAAAAGAAAAAAACTATCTCAATCCTTCCACCCTCCAGTTCAGCTTAACGTGTCAAAGACAAAACACACATGTATGAAAATATCAATTGGCACTCTACCTCTTTGTCCCCCAATTATATATTATCCTATACACACCTACTACACCCAACACCTCCACCTTCCCCACCCACATTTGAACAACAACACGCGCACACTCCTACAAAAGCCCCACAGCACCAAACAAAGCAACAATCGCCGCACCAGCCTGAACCCCCTTCTTCGCAGCCGCGCCCTCAAACGAGGTGGCACTAGCAGCAGGCTCGTCCTCGGACGCCGTACCCGTTGCGCTCGCCGTAGCACTAGTCTTGGAAGCCTGTGTGTGCGACTGCGTAGCCGCAACGCTCGCCACGGAAGCCATGGAGCTGGACGCCGCGGCGCGGAGCGGCTCCGCAGCGTTGCAGTACGAGGTAACCGTGTTCTGGACGGGTGGCTTCTCCAGCGAGTCGGGGCAGTTGTTGTAGCACACGAGAACGTCTCTGTAGACGTCGCAGAGGCACACGAAGTCGTTGGGGTTCTCGTTGCAGGTGTCGATGCGGGATTGGTAGCCGGATACGCAGCTGTCTACGATGCTGTTTTTTTGATGGTTAGTTTGGAGGGCGGACTTGTGGTTTAGTGGATATATATAGGAGGGCAAAACGTACTTCTGTGCATCGCACTTGTCTTGGGCGGAAACGAGGCTGAGGGATGCGGTGAACGCGACGGCGATGGCGGTGGTGAAACGCATCTTGAAATTCTTTTCAAGGTCGAAAGGGGTAGGAGTAGTGAGGGTGGTAGTAGTAGTAGTCGGTGAAGATTTGACGCGCCGGAAGAGAGAAGGTCTGATTATTAAGATGTATTATAATGTGTATAATGAAAAAGGATACCCTGAGCGAGTGAGAGGGTATGACTGTGTGAAAGGTTGACGTTGGGACACGGACAGAACGACAACAGTACCCACGACCAAAAGGATGAGAAAGATGCAGAGCAGCCAACGCGAGACAAGGCAGCCCAAGGACATTTAAACAAAAGCGCGCCCGCTGGGACCCCGGGAAACCCAAAACCTTAAGCCAACCCTTTCTCAAACAAAAACATCCTAGCTCCTCTTTTTGCGTTTTCTGACTTGCCCTTTCTCGCCGCCGCAGCAGCAGCAAAAACCCAATAGCACATTACCGTCCCCTTTCCCCGGAGTCAGAAAGAGAAAGAAACATCAGTGCTTCCCTCCCAGCCTTCCTCCTGGCGCCATGGCAGAGTAGCACTAACGCTGTGTTGCCTAGTGTGCAGCCTCGGAAGACAATCGTCGTCGGTCCCAAGTGGCCTAGCGCGCCGGCGAGAGTCTCCTAAAATTAGTGAATTCAATGCGCCAAAGTCTGCTTTTTACGCGAAACACCGTTTTCCCTTCCTTTGCTGAGGCAACGAGACGGGTATTTGGATAGCAAGGCTAGGTGTGCTACTGCAGGGGCTAGAGTATGTCGAGTGAGCTGGCCCACGCAGGGAAACGTTGTAAAAATGCCGTGTCGCAGTGTCTCGAGTGCCATGGGAGGAACGGGCGGCGTTGCAGCTCGGATATCCGCCCGAAAAGCATGGCTGCATTTCGCTTCTTGACACACATGTAATTGGTGGGAGCATGATGAGCACAGGGGTTGGGGGGCTAGGATGAGCCTTGAATAAGGAGAGAGGTGCCAAGAAGGCTATATGGGGCGATACAGCCCGCCATTTCTGTCAGCAGCCCCATCGCAAACCAACCTCGCCTGTCATCACGAGATGAATTATCAGCCCTTGTCTCCACCCTTATAAGCCCTTTATTGGGTGGCTGTGTTAAAAAGATAACTCCTTTGTTAGGCACTTTGCTCAGATTAATAGTCTCACTTATCCCCGCAGCGTGATCTTGACAGGAAACCCATCCACTGGGTGAGCTCCGCCCCCACCCATCTCAGCCTGATATGCTCGATTTCCGTCAACGGTTTTGATACCCTTCCTCGGGTGCAGCTTGTCCCACTCGTCGTACGCAGGTGTGATATTAAACATCCTGACAGTCATGACCAGGGTGATTTTGAGTTCCAATTGCGCAAGTGTTTGTCCAATGCAGTTCCGCGGACCCCACTCAAAAGGCCTCCACGAGGCTTTCTTCGGGTGTAGAGGGTCCTCGGAGTCGACGAGCCAGCGATCGGGAATAAATTCTTCGGGGTGTTCAAACACTTCGGGGTTGTGGTGCAAAGCAAGGCTGAGCGTCCAGACGTTACAGCCCTCTGTGGGGTATTGTTGGCCCAGTTCATCTACCAAAACGACATCCGGGCGACCATCGCGCATACTACCAGCGGGAGGAAAGACGCGTAGAACCTCTTTGATAACTGCCAAGGTATAAGGTAACTGATTCAAGAGTGTGGGGTCGCCTGTGATGGTTCTAGTGATGTTGTCGAGCGAGGAATCCGACCCGAATACTTTATCATGTTCTGCACGAACTTTTGACAGGACATCTGGGTGATGGGATAAGAGAAGGTAGCTGTACAACAATGTACTACTTGTAGTGTCGTGGCCAGCGTAAAGAAACAAGCGAAGTTGGGGCTTCGCAAGCTGCTTAAAGGCCGATTTTGACACCTCATCCTTGCCCTCTACCTCATTCAGGTACTTGTCCATAGCCAACGCAATGATGGACCTGGATTGTGGGTGGATACCACCGGAAGAGCTTCTGGGAGAACTCGCTAACTCCTCGAAGCGTTTGTCGATTTCCTCATCGAGGTACTGGTTCATGCGGTAACTGTTGTACTTTTGGACTAGTGGACGAGGACTAAGATAGCGACGAATGGGATTGAACACTGTGCCAAACTGAGTCCAGTACACTTGCCGTCGGAGGCAATCTGCTAGAGCGCTTCCCTGTGTTTGGTAATGCAGGCGCGCGCCACTATGTCCATTGTATTAGCAGTTGCCCTGTATTACAGGCGCACCGTAATAAATACTTACAGGGTAACGCGTGCGATAATATCAAACGTTAGCCGGAGCGTAAACTCTTCCAAAGGGAAGACCTCCCCCTCCTTGGCGCGGTCCTGGAGAAGTTTGCAGAAGACGGTAACCTCCTCTGCTATAGCGGGAGAAAGTCCTGTTATGTAGCCAGCAGCGAATCCTGGGTTGAAGATCGCTCGCCACTTCTTCCACGTGCCTCCGTGCATCGTTAGTAGTGACGGTCCGCCGTTGATAATCTCTATAGTAGCGCATATGTTGGCGGGCTTGTCGAGTAAAGTAGTCTCAACCTGTGATGCAACATAATGGTTCGCGACTACCAGGACAGGGGCGTTGAAAGGCCATAGATTGAGATAGAAGACGCCGCCAGGGAAGGACTCTGCTATTCGTCGGACTACCACGTGCATCACAGTGTTTCGTGGCAGTGATTGAATGGCTTCTTTCAACACGATGAAGTGGCCGAACACAAGATTGTGTTTCGGCATAGGCTTGCTATAATTAGTAGTGCTTCTGCGACTGCATGAAAAGTTGGACTCACTGCACCTGACTTCTGTAGCCTCGTTACGTGCTGTCGATTAGCCATCAAACTGGCCACAAACACGACGAAGGCGCCAGCGCCAACAGCCATGATGACTGGCATGCTGGCCCACGTCATGCTTATCAGCGGCTCCAGCAATAGCGGTCGTAGATGTTGTTCTGAAGGCTCAGAAATGGTGATTCAATGTCACTATTGTTGATGTTGAAGTGCTGGTGAAGGTGCAAGGGGCGGAGGAGGGAATGTGGCGCGGGCGCTAGCGCTTCTTGGGTACCCGGCAGGGTGGGCGGCAAGTCAGCACTGCACCAGCACCGCCTTCTTGTACTACAATGCTATAATCGAACATACACTATAGTTTTCCCCATGTTCTTCAATATTATCACACCAATATGTCGGTTTCTCGGGGACTTTGGTATTCGCTCTTCGAAGTCCGAAGCCAACAAGGTGTCATTTGTGCCGCACGTTGCGACCAGTCATGGCCCCCAGCCTTTACACAATCACCTGCGATACCACATCTTGTTATGTACTTATCATGTCTTGTTCTTACCGTCTAAAATCCTGTAGAATCAACGCATAATCCCCTCCTCAATCAGATTTCGCGCTTCCAAAGTTACTCAGAAGACATGTCGATCGATCCATCGAAGCTACCGCCCGCGCAATATGTGCCTGGCAGACAGTACACCATAGACCATGCCGGTAGAATCGACAAGGCGCCATTCGTAGTATGAATTCTTTCTGTTGATGATACATTGTCAATGCTGACGTGAAGCTTAGATCACGACTGGCATTCTTTTTGGATTTGCCATTCTTTCTGTATTCGCACGCTTTGCAATTCGCATCTTCGGGAATCGAAAAGTAGGATGGGACGATGGCCTCGTCTTGTTATCGTGCATATGCTTGGCAATCGCGTTTGCCTGCTGCCACAAGCTTCTAAACACTTTCTATCTTATCGAAGCCATGAACCAAGGAACGACATTCCCATTCCGAGAGGACATCCCTGCCATCTTGGACGTCGCGAAGTGGGCTTTTATTTTCTCCTCGTTCAACTGGACCGCCATATACCTTGTCAAGTTTGCTTTTATGTACTTCTTCCATACCTTGACATTCGGGCTGTCCATGAGAATCATTCGGTTCTTCTGGATCACCGTAGGCTTTCTTGTCATTGCTTGGATCTATGCGGTGGTCAATTTTGCCGTCATATGTCCGCACTTTGGTGCAGACGCAGGTCAGTCGGCCTTTAATTTACTATTGAGGCTAAAATCACTGACCTTTTACAGCCAAATGTAACGCTAATCCCAAGCAACATGAGAAAAGTGTCTCGGGCAACGTTATCACTGGCGTCCTCGATATCATAGGCGATGTTCTTAGTATGTGACACGGCCCGATAGCTTGAGACCGGAGTTGAAGTACTAATCTTTCACTAGTCGTGAGCATGCCCATCGTTGTCGTGAACGAGTCGATGATGTCGCTCTCCCGAAAACTATCGATTGTGGCGTTACTGAGCCTCTCGATAGTCATGATCGTTTGTTCATTGATCCGGGTCGTTGGGTCATTGACCGAGACGACCACGACCGGAAACGGAACGGCACCGGTGTGGGCTGCGTTTTGGTTCATCGTCGAATCATGCGTTGCGCTCATTATGGCGTCTGTCATCGTTATCCGTGGAGTTTTCATCACTAAAATTGATGACGACCGGCGCAAGCAAGATAGCATGTTCCAGCAATTCGGGCGTCATCTACTGTTTATCCTAAGGCTCTCCAAATTCTCAAGCAGTAGCAGGTGGAGTCCCAGGCGAAGCGACCCGCTCCGTGACCAGCACGAGGATGGAAGCGCACCGAGGATCGCTACTCAGAAGCCTCTTGGAGGGACACTGCAGACCGTGAGAGCATTCATCTCAGGTGGTAAGAGACACAGCGAGACGCAGAATGACACGCAGTTGTCAACAGACACCTCTGGCCTGGAGGATATGGACTACCACAACATTCGGAAGGCTGAAGTGGCGCACCGTAAGCCATAGCTGGTCACCCGAGATTCAGACGTGGAAAAGTTGATGTGATGGCTGTTGGAAGCGGAAGACACCTTCGTTGCGCGGTGCGAAATTGTGGCCATTTTATCGATGATGGTAAATAAACAATGGGACGGGTGGCAGAAGACGATTACTTTCATTAGCAATGCGTCTACCTAGAGGACGTTAAATACTCTTAACCCGTCATGTATCCCGAGACAAAGAAGCGAGGATACTAACAGTGAATGTCTTCGTGTTTCTATAGCTTCTAAAATAGAGGAAATAGTTAGGTAATGTTGCATGAGAGGCTCGCTAGCCGATAGCGAGTGTAGAGTCGAATGATCAGGTAAGCATCCAAGTGTGATGCAGTCGTACAAAAGCTTTCAGAGCTCACGGCTCACCAGAGATTAGCTAATAGTGTAAAATCACTGGTCGCAAAAAAGGTCAAAACGATGTTGAACCATCCAACGTGGCGGGGCATGATCTGTCATTGAGATATCATTTCACCAGCTTTTCGCTCTAGATATCCTTAGTAGCTACTCAGCACAACCCGCCGGAACGCCATGCTTTTGATATGCACATCATCCTCATCCGTCCCTTATAGAAACCATCTAAGCATCCTCGACGATCTGGGTGTGCAGACCCTTGGGGTCCTTGACGTTGACGGCCTGGACGTAGGAGTAGAGCTTCTCCTTGGCGCCCTCCTCATCGTTACGCTTACGCGAGATGCGGACACGGAGACGGAATGGGACGCCCTTGATACCAGACTCCCAGACCTTCTTGTTGAGCTGGGGGTCGAGGCGGACATCGTTGGTGCCCTATAGCGATGTTAGCTCTTGCACTGCATTCTACAGAGGTCCTGGCGGAAAGCATGATGATTTTGCAAGCATCTCCTTCCAGGAACGGGTATCCACTTACCATAGCCTGCTTGGCGAAAGCGCGGATCTCCTTGACGGCCCTGGGGGCCCTCTTCTTGAAGCTTACGCCATGGACCTATATCCCCAATGTATTAGCCTGATGTTCACCTTCAGTCTTCCGCCCGATGCCTGCATTGCCGAAGATGAGTGCCCAAGCCAGTGTGATCGGCCTGGTTGAGCACCCATCCAGGTTCTGCGCGACCATCTGTGGACTTCACCAAACTGAATCAACATACGCGCTTGTGGAGGTGGATCGTGTATTCGCGGGCGACGACGTCAGCGATCGCGCTGCGGCCGGTCTTTCCGGCAGACTTCTTGCCGGCGGACTTGGTGGTGGGAGCCATTTCTATAGAAAACATGTTAGCTGTGGTTCTCAAGGTGTTTTTGAATATCGATGCAACAACAACTGTAACAGACCGTTGCAGCAATTGCAATGTCATCGCAAACGATAATGAAATTCCAGAGTTGTACGTACGGACAGATGATCTCGCTGCGGGGTTAGTCGACGTTGAGGATGCGAGTTGGGGCGTAGAGTTCGGAATCTCGCGACCTACGAAAATCGGATGCGAATGTGGTCGCTTAGTTAGCGCCCCGAGCACGGACCTCATCAGCACGTGAGTTTGAACTGTACTGAGAGCAAAGCCGATTTTAATGGTAATGTATCGTGATTTGGGTATCTGTATCTATGTTCAACGCTTTTTCTTGTGTTTTTTAGGCTGCTGATGAAAAATATGCTACAAGAAAAGAAGTATCACTTGCAGAATACAAGACACACCTTTACCTTCTCCAGAACGCCCGTGTCGCATTTTATACATGACCAGGTAGATCGAACTCCTTTTTGCCGTGCTTTTTCTTGCTCATGCCAATGTCGTACTCCTCTTCGGATTCTTCCTCGTCTTCAAAGTGTTCACTCTCGTCGCTGCTGCTTTCGTCCTCATCGTCTTCGTCGCCTGCAACGAAGCGATTGAGTCGTCCACCGTCTTCGCCCCAGAATTGCAGTCCGTCGGGATCGCGGTCTTCCGACAAGTCCAGATTCGGAATGTCTTCGAATAGTGCAGGATTCAGATCGTTCCTGAACCGCACCAAGGACTGCGTAAGGCGCTCAAGGACGTATTGGGGGAGGGAAGGTTCCTTGACAGTGGTGCCGTCAGTGGCTGATCGCTCGGTACGCTCCTCGTACCCAAGATCGATGATTGGCACGTCTTCAGCTCGAACATCTCCAGTCGGGTTAAGGTAAGTATCAAATGATCTGCGAACTCGCTCGAGCATTTGCTGTGCAGCGTCAGGCATTTGGGGCATCTGCGGCATTTGCGGAAATTGGGGTATCTGTGGGAAGTTTGGCAAAGACGGAAATTGAGGCATCTGAGGCATTTGCGGCATGCGTGGTCTTCCAGGGAACTGCGGCATTTGAAAGGGAAAAGAGGGCAGCTGACCTGGAAGCCATGTCTCTTCCGGCTCATCCGGTTGAAAGTAATATCGAGGCGAACGAAGTGGTGCTTGGGAAGAGGGTGAGCTGACGCTCGCGGGTGATCTCGACCCGGAGTCAATATCGGCGTCTAATATCGCGTTGGCAGCCTCTTCACTCTCTGGTCCGTTCAGAATACGGAGTTCGTTTGTATTGTAAGAGTCGCATGTAGCACATTGATTTCCAAGCCAGTGATACTTGACGGAGGACTTTGCAGAACAATCATTGCACTGGACAACGGCTCGGGTGTTTGCAAATTGTTCGGGCATAGGCTGGCCTTCAATTGCCTGGGTCAACTTCTGCCACTGCAGGTCCATGCACACAGCGCTCTTTTTGCATATGGGGCACTTGTACGCAGTTCGCATGTAGAGATTGTAGCAGCCTTTGTGCAGATAGTGGCCGCAAGGCATTGAGACAACGGCGGTGGATGAGGTGAACAGATGATCACCGCAGATGGGACAGTCGCCTTCGGTGGCGCGCGGGAGACATTTGTGTGTAGTCGCGTGCGAAATAGAGATGCAGACATTACAGCTCTAGGGACCATCAGCGTAGTTCAGAAGATCTTAGAGGTATGAATTTACCTTGCAATGATAGAAGTCTTTGCCCAGGCCTTCTCCTCGTCGGCAAATGCCACAGTCTGGGCAGTGGTAGATCTTCTTTTTGCTGTTGTTGTCCCACAGCTTGCAGATATCACAGTAATAGCACGCAGCCTCCGTCTCACAGTTCTTGCAAGTATCGGCAGCTTGTTGAGGCGTGCCGCATGCCATGCATAGCATATTCTGTGTCATTTTTCGGTTCAGGTTATGGTCCTCGACGGCATCGTGACAGTGCCGACAGGTATACCAGCGACGACACTCGAAGCATTGCACCTTGACGTTGCGCTTGTAGTGCTGGCAGCCAAGGACGAGCTCCCCTTCGGCAACATCGTCCTCTTCGTCTTCGCCATGCTCTGCATTGTGGTGGTGATGTGGCTGCGGTCGATATGTTGGGTTGGTGTCGCCCTCTCGCAGGTTGTATGAGGCGTCGGGATTGACGTCGGAGGTGGATGAGTAAGGCGACGATGCGTGTACCTCGGAGAAGAGGGATTCCCCCGAGGTAGGGGTGAAGGGGCGGTCGTGTGACATGAGGCTGGCGGGAGAGGTTGGTCGCATCAAGTGGTACCGCTCTGTCATCAAGTTGTGAACCATGCGAGCGCGCTCCTGGTCCGAGACGTTCAGGGCGCGGATCTCGTGGATGCGCATGCGGAGATGGGCCATGCCATCGTCTGCTGGGAGCAACTCGGACATGGCGGCGGCATTCTGGCTAGGGGTGCTGGCAGGGCGCTGGATTGAAGTAGTCGGCGGCGCAGTCAAGCGTGACGGGTCTACCTCGAGGTGACGGAATTGATCTGCGAGTGTGCGGGATGGATTCACGGACATGTCGACTGGGGTGTCTATTGGTAGATCGTCATGGCTCTGCTCTTCGTCGACAACCACGCTGCGAGGCTGCTGGGAGAAGGAAGAGTAACGTCGGAATCGCTCGACTAGGGCCGTGGGTCGTGCGGCTGCATTTGCTTCGGCAACCTCCCCCTCACGTGCGCTGACGGTGTTCGCTGCAGTTTCGCGATCTGGCGGTGGGCTGGCTACGACAGAGTCGTGATTATCACATGCCAAAGCCTGAGGGAACCGACTTCCCCCGTCATTCGCTTCGCCTGGCGGAACAACACCTGAGAACCGGCGTGCATGGCGCACCACCGGGTCAATAATAAAGGAGGAAAAGAGACTCATCGGGTCATGTTGTACCTCAAAGAAGAAATGCAGGAGATAACGCTCCGACGGACGGGGCCAAAAGATCCTCAGGCGCTGCTCGCACTGTGCTCCTCTTTACCACGTCTCTGTGGCTAGAATTGCTCACATGCTCTCGTACAGCCACAGTCGCCACTGTCAGAAGCCTGCTGGAACCTGCTTTTCGGAAATCTTTGGGTCCGGTCCGAATACGCTCTCCGTCGCTTTCGTGTCGTCTTTGCGTGTATACGCCCACCGCACAACTGTATCCGCAACCGCAAGCATTTCCCGAATAGGCACCCGACAGAAGGAACTTCTCATAGTCACGGCATGACAGTCCCACAGTCAACGAAAGACGACTTAATTTTGGCAGACCCACGTCGACCCTCTTCCGCTGACTCCATGATGTTTGGTACCGGTCTCCTCTAGTACCCATGCCGTTCCCAGCCCTCGGTGCTCTTCTCGCACCCCGAAGACATGCGCTTTCGATGATCGGACCTTCAGGCTACCCACGTCTCCACAACTCCGATGCTGCATATCTTACAGCTCTATACACGGCTGTGTCCAAGAAAACAGGAGAGCAAGATGGTGCCTGGCGCTGGCCGCTGGCCCGAAAGTTGAAGCGACGAACTCCCTCCGTGCACATGGCTGCGAGCGAAGCCCAATAATGGCAACCCGTTCATTTAGACTGCCCCATGGAATCGTCATACTAGGATGCGTATTACTACATGGCTATTTCTCGAAATGGTAGGTTCTGCAGTAAAGTGTCGATTGCAGCAGAAATCCGTGGAATACAGTGAGGAGGGTCGGCGTTCAGTCCCTCGTCGCCAAGCACGGCGGACCGCCCCAGTGGCAAATGGCATCCTTACACACCTCCACCACCACCGACCCAGAACCGAATCCTTCACCACCCACAATCCAATGTGGCGACTTCCTGAGAAGGCAATTTAGAAGAAAAGGTGTGGATTGTGGCGGATCTTTCGCGGTCACTAAACGGACCGATGGGAGCAGATTGGACTCTACACTCCGCGGAAGCTGAATGCATTGAGAACATCGGGTACTTGTGGCTGACTCGGCCCGGTACGATTTCTACGCTCATGGCAGCCTGTATCTGCCGCAAAAAGCAAGTTTTCAGGAAGACGTTGATTGCAGCAGCGAAACCAGGGTATAGAGATGAACGATTACTGTCTCGACGCAGTTTGATCCCACGGTACGACAGCGGCATGACGCGGTGCAGTGTCAGTCGCCGACCTGTCTTTTTTAGCATACCGACCACGATAATGCCACGACGAGTAATAAACCAAAGAGCCATTGATCGCGGTGCCCATGTCATGGGACAGAGGCCAGACGGCGCAAGGCCGTTGACACGTCTCCCTGCCGACGCTAGACACATGTACCAGCTAAGCCCTTGCGACGATACCTTGGATCGCAGTACCACGCCTTCCATGCCCACGTAAGGCAATTCCTACACATTTCGTTGAAAGCGGTGAGGATTCCACGGATGTGGATGCACCCAGTCCTTTTCGCGCCCGTTTTGCGACCATGGATACCACCCCTAGGTCAGGCAAGTAATCCAGAACTGTTGATTCCAGTCTCGTTCTTTGGAACCACTAAGCAAATTATCACACCTCAAGCAATCCCTTTCTCCACATCGCCGTGCACAACTCTCCCAAGAAGGGCAAGTTGGCGTCGACTGTCGAAAGCAGCAACGATATCGCGGTTGAGGTTATTTACCAAGGCTAGCCGTGTCACTAAGGCAAGGCCGTGCTGACTCTTCTCCTGAACTCTGTATTGGACCAGCCAATGTCAAAATTTCCCTTCACAGTAACTTCCGTCAAATCTCGTCGATTCCTGTAAATATTTCCTGGCTCGCTACCCAAACTTTGCCGTCTAATTGCTGCATTTTGCAAACTATTGAACGGCGTGGCTGCCGCACTTGGTCTCGGAATCGTGTTTCCCGTTGGAGCACGCGAGTTGGTCTGGCCCTCTTCACAACTTGCACAAAGACGGGAGCATGAATGTGCCTGCTGTTTCGCAACGCGTCAACGTGGCTTCAGTTTCAATCCAACAGATTGCGATGTCGTCTTCTTCAATGACTTCGGGTGATGGATAGTATGATTGTTGCGGATACCGAGAGAGAGGTTCTATTCATTCAATCGTTCCCTTCGCTATGCATGACCGCCATACTCATCACATTCGTCCTTTAACTCTCTTCTCGGCTCTCAAAGCTCGACACCATGCCCATTGCGAAACATGCGTGCCGCGGCATCGTCACCAGCATCACGCTGCCCCCACATGCTCGCCGCAACGCAGAAGCTATCCGTCCACGTCGTCTGCATAAACGCACTTTTCGCTACGCCTATATTCCCCACCGTTTGAAACATTGCCAGCAACACGCCAAAATGCGGTCTCATCCTGTCCTCTAGGAACCCATCCATCAGCCCCTCCTGCTCCATTAACGCCATAGTCAGCACGCTGTAGATGAACCGCGAGGACAACGATATCCAAAGCCCCTCTGCCTCCTTCCTCAACCCACGATCCACAATGATAGATCCTGATTGTCCTCCGTTTGTATCTCTGCCCCGAGTCAGATACTCAAGCCCGTTCAAGAGCGTGCGCCGCATCTCACTCAACACCTGAAACTCCGTCCCAATCTCACAAGCCCGACACTGACATTGAAAGCGCAACAAGCGATGCCGATCCGCCCTCGTTCTATTCGTAAAATCCAACTCGTAGCAAAATACGAGTTCTTCATCGGCTTCGATATCGCGGACTGCGTAGCTGGTAATGCAGGCGTCATCGGGTAGCTGATCCGGTATCTTGACATTAGGCAGACACGAATGGTTCAAGCGCGAGTGCAGGGGGAAGAAGCCATATGCGACCTCGCCTCCAGGCAAGGGTATTGCGAAGCTGTTCTCGGCGAATGCTGACGTTTTTCTGGGAAAAGGGGTCGCAGCGTTGTACCGGAGGGATAGGAACTGTGACTTCTTCTCTGCTGGTAATTTCTGGAATGCGTTGTTGATGTCTTGTTCGGTGATGAGATGGTGTGGCTTTGGTATCGTGAATACGGGGGTTTCCTGTAGGATGATGGATCCTTTGGGTATGGGCTGTGTTGCAAAGGCTCCCCATCCTTTTCCTTGAGGCGAGGCGTGAAGGGTGAAGGGTGCGCCGCGGGGTATGTGTAAGTTGCAGTAGGCTCGTTATTGTGGTGAGCGTTTTGCGGTGCTTTTCTTTAAGGGTAACTTACGATGAGCGATATGATCGGGCCTTGAGGTCATTTTTATCACGTACCCGCTTGTTGGTGCGGTATGCAGTGGTTGCGATGCGTACAAGAGAAGAGGTTACCGGTTGTTGCTGCTGCTGCGCCGCTGCTACGCGAACCTGCTGTGTAACCAGCAGCGAGGCGCGGCACGCTCGACATACCAGCACCTGACTGTGGCATAACCTGATTTTTCATAAAAAAACATCCTTTTTCATCTCCGACTGCGATCTTATCGTCTCCGCTTCCAACTTTAACAAAACGACATGCCCTCTCCGTTACATAGCCATACTCATCTGACAGTATCTTACAGTCAAACTTGGTCCAGCTAAAGAACGTGCAGTCAATATTCCGTGCGCTCTATTTACACGATCGTCTCCCCTCACGTCGTAGCTATCAGGGCCTTCCTGATGCTGGAACTCCAAGTCCGCCCTTCTAAGCTCCATCTTTCCTCTCAAAGCTCTTCTCAGCTTTAGACCTCTTCTTTTCTTCTTGCAACCTTTGTTGTGGTTAAGTGCCTACTACTAGGTGTTGATTTTATGATGTCCGTTCGTCTAGACTGTCTCTAGGCCTGTTGAAATATGAGGGGCGAATTACCTTTTCATTTGGCATGACCTTTGGCGCGACGACGTGCTTACGAAACCTTGGTCCAGGGCCAAAACGTCTTTCACGTTGCACCACGGGATGCATATCTACTTTCCTGTCGTCGTACATAAGGAATCGAATCTTGGGCGTTTCCCCAGTTTGCTCTGACTTCTCGCTCTCTTCAGGCTTCGTAACCTCTTCGCGGGCTGCATACGATCATTAACATGCCGTCCTCTACTGAATAGTGATTAGAACTTACCAGATTCGACGCGTTGCTCGACGGTTTCGCGCCTCTCAGTCTGTTCGCGCTGTTCAGACTTTTCGCTTTCCTCGGGCTTCATCTCATCCCCGCAGGCTGCATATGATGGTCAACACACTATCCTCTTCTAAGCCCTGATCGTGACTCACCGGGTTTGAAAGGCTGCTGAATATCTTCTTCTTTGTTGTGCTTCGTCGCGTCTACCCTGCCTGCGTGGTCATTAGTACACCATAGTTCTCAATGGCCGAACAAGCCTCACCAGATCGGATTTGCTGCTCTTCATCGACAATACTCTCCATTTCTCGGTCTAGATCTTCCATCTGCATCTGTAAGACTCTTCTCTTCTCTCGACTTGATACTGCTTTTTCCCGCTCTGCTATCCTCTGCTCATCGTTTTTGCTGGGTAGGTCAAAAGGATCCGGGCTTCCAGAACTGAGCAAGCGATTGACTCTAGCCTGCTCCTCTCTTGATATGGCCCTGATGGCCTTCAGGTCTTCTTCTTCCAGTTCAGGATCCTTCTTGTAAAATGAACTGCCTCGTGCTCGTGCTTCGCGATGGAAATCACCAACGAGATACAAACTGCCAGTCAGCACTACAGGCCATCCAGTTTTAGTGAGATGCTTGGCTGCAAGAAGTGCTCGAAATGCACCATCTTTGGGCATTGCCAGTCCCGTAATCCCTTCTTGCACAGACCTTGCTATATCGAGCAGTTGCTTTGGGTCCATCGGTTTTACTGAGGGCATGCCATCCACTGGGCCAAAGGTCGTGGTGATGACATGATCTCCTGGCTGCAGTAGTATCTTGAGGTACTCGCTTGCATTTTTGCCTTCGGTCATAGCGAGTACCCAGGTAACTGGCCACCCAGAACGGGGATGGTGGCCCGATCCCTCTATGTACCTCCTTCGGTGGACCCTATCGACGTAATCTATAAGTGCCTTCGCAGCATCAGGATTGTGGGCTCCATCCACTAGGATCTCCTGCCCTTTGGGGTCTTCGGGAGTGCCAAAGACGGATGGAACTCTGATCCGTTGCAAGCGGCCGGGGTTTGTACGCAGTCGGGTATTCAATAGAAACTTTCCGAGATCAAAATGCCTGAAATCGAGGTTCAAGCTCTCCACAGCTTGCTTCGCAGCGATTGCGGCCAAGACTGCATTGTCTTGCTGGAACGGTCGCAGTGGTTGAGTAAAGAGTTTCCAGTAACTCTTGCTCAGCAGTTTTTTCTTGAGATCAGCAGAATCATGGAAGAGTTGAGGACCTGCGCCGATACTTTTGGCATGTTCGTTGATTACGTCTTTGACATATTCCTCGTTGGTCGGATTGATGATGTAAGGTACATTGGGCCTAAGAATGCCAGCCTTGTGCAGCGCGATATCTTCAAGAGTATTCCCAAGGAAGTTCTGGTGGTCACGGGCAATCTTGGATATAACGGAAACAGCTTGGTTGTTCAAGATATTGGTGGCGTCCTGCTGCCCGCCCATACCAACTTCGACAACACCGATTTGGACTCGTTCTTCATTGAAGATGTGAAAAGCAGTGGCCGTAAGGATTTCGAAGGGGGAAGCCCTGATTCCTGCTATCATATTAAGCTCGATGTAGTGTTTCTCGATCTTTCGAAACAGCGTCTCGTCGACGGTCTCGTTGTTGATGGTGATGCAGTCCCATCTGCAAAGGTTAGACTACGACCACCCCACGTGACAGCGTGCCTACCTGTCTACAAGATGTGGAGAGGTGAATTTACCACACTTGAGCTTCCTGCGCGTGATCAGGTTCGAGGCGTAGTGGCAAATAGACCCTTTGCCGTTGGTGCCAGCGACGTGTATTGACTTCCATGGGAACTGCACATTCTTCAGGAGCTGGCTAATCCGCTCCAAACCTGGCTGGATCATGGCCGCCTGAGATAGGCAACGATAAGGCTAGGCAGACAGTCGACGATCTGAAACGAGGGCACCTGCAGGTGGTGTTGACTCACGGGAGCGAGTGGACCGGAGGCTGCAGGCAGGAGCGACCCTACTGCAAGAGGTAATTGTGGCTTGGCAATGGTAGTCGCACCTGCCAAAGTCGAGCAATTGTTAGGCAATCACGACTTCCAAGGGTGTATCACATCAAATCAGTACGTGAGTAACATGGCAACGGAGCGGACTTTTTTTCTTCTAGAGTAGCCTGTGTATTTAGTCGTGGCCAGACAGATGCCTTGACGATCGTGTGCCGTCGGCTGTTCTTCGCGTTCCCCAGACGCTTCAGCCTCACTGCCGCTGCACTGTTTTAGGTGGGTGAGACTTGCGCCGCTCTGCCGCCCTAGTTCCCTCTCCACCCATCCCCAGCCCATCCGTCAAGGCGCGTCACCATCAACAACAACATATGCCCACTTGCCTTTTTTGAACCCTCACAACTCACTCTTGTTGCGCAATGGGTATCCCGATCGGTTGGAATATCAAACGGGAGGAAGTCAAGGAGAAAGACGTGCTGAGAGCCGACTTGACAGGACAACGCTCACCCATCCGCCGCCGCGTCAGACCAAACAGATCACCGCGCCCTCACAGCACACTCGACACAGATTTTCTCATCTCCGCATCAGGTTCTGCCCCGCACATTGAATGGATCCCGCGCTCGTCGCATCGCACGCGTCTGGCGCCACCGCCAGTCCCCGAACTCTCGAGGACCGATTACCGCAGCAACGAGGCTACGGGCAACCTATCCGCGCCACTTAGTCCCAACACTTCCTTGCGTCGCTCGCGCAATCGCTGGGATGGCTTCATGCGAGCATATGAGGCGCGTAATGTCCCATTCAACGACCGCCCCTTTGCAGCTTCCTTCACCCCGGGCTTTGCGCCTGCATCAGCTTCGCACGCCTCAGAAGCAGAGACGACGCGCGATGCGCGGGACCGCTCACGCATGCGGGAGAGGGCGTCTCACCGTCGCGCGTCCGGCACAAGATCGAACCGTTCGCGGAGTCCACGCGCTGACCCCTCTACTGCAAGAGGCGACACTGCGAATGCGCCCGAGGAACATCACGAGAGTAGCGACAGCAACGCCGTAGCCTTTCCCCCACTTCGTAGGATGGGTCGCCGTACCATCGCTGACGGACCCTTACCCTCCAGCTCCTTGCGCGAGTCCTGGAGCCCAGTGCCTGCTCTAGATGGCTTGGGCGACCGGAATCGCAGCGTCAGTCCATTTGGCGACCAACTGCACTGGGATAGCTTCCTCACAACTGTTGTGGACGATCCGGTCGCACCAACTGCGGGGTCATCATTCGCCTCTGCCGCAGCCTCAGCCTCGTTCAATAACTCGCATCCGAGCTCCCGAGCAGGAAGTTCAAACTCGGCTGCGTCTTCCCAAACACACCTTACCGTCCCTTCTCGACGACCAACTCCACCACAATCCGAGCAGTTTATGCGCGCCTGCGATACCTCGGAAGACGATACTGCTTCAGACACGGAGGAGGAGACCGATGTACGTGTTTCCATGCGCCGCCATCATACCGAACGCCCGGCATATCTCGTCGATGTCCCAGACTCGACCACCTCCCGCCGAAGAATGCGCCCATCGTACTTTTCAAACGAGCCTCCCATGCGAGATACAGAGCGCTACTCTTTGCGTGTCATCGACCGATCCCGCGACGCAAGCGACTATGTCCACAACTTCTACAACCGGGGGAACTGGCGGGAAATTGAATTCGAGGAAACAAGGCCTGAAACATCGCAGCTCGATGGTCCAGCCGAGGAGCCCGCAAGCACCAGCGAGGAGGATGAGGTTCCGCCGCTTGTACGTGCCGACTCTACGCCCTTGGACCAGGAGCTCCGGGATGCGCGGTCGCTGCTGGAGCGTCTTGCGCGCCGCGAAGACGTCAGCGACGATTTCTGGGCCTCTGTCGGCTTGACGCGATCTTTTGCAGATCCTATCGAGCGCTTCCAAGAGCTCGAACGACTTTGAAACACAAGAAAAAGAAATTTGACAAGAAGAAGACGAAACGTCTATTGAGCATCTATGTCGCCTTTGTTCTATTATCAATTTGGCTGGGCTGGTTCCGCTATTGATCACCTTTTGTTTTACTCTTTCACTATATCCCGGTTCTCAAACCAAAGACAACTTCCTTGATTCTTCTTGTTTTTATATGCTATTTTGTTTGGATTCTGGCGGTTTGGCTTTGGCCCGCTTAATGCTCGTTCACGAAGAAAGATGCAAGGACTTGAAGCAAAGGGAAGGAAATTATCATGGCTTCATGATATCTCACTCCATCTGACTTGTCCATTTGTCAGTTGCAGGAAGAATAGGGAAGAATGAAGTGGTATCGAAACAGCTTTGGACTACAAAATCTAGTTTAGTTTTAGCCACGAACGAGTCAATGGGTGAGGAAGAGGGAACAGGAATCAACAAAAAGTCATATTCCCGCACGCCTACGTGCGTGGCTTCTTCATACCTTGTCCTTTTTGCTGCTTATGCAGTTCTTCTTCCGAATTGAAGTTGTATGCACCGGCCCAATGCTAATGTGTGGTATCAAAAGAATAAAAATACAAATGCTGCGCCATTGAAGAAGAAGAAAAACGCCTGGTCTTTCCTAAGATAGGGAGAAGGAGAGAAACTTCGGCGTCTTCACTTGGACGCCTTCTGAACCTGCAAAGCTACAAGTTTCTCTGCATTCTTCAGCCACTGGTCGGCAAACGTTTTGTCTGTGAAGCGTTCAGAGGACTTGCGAGCTCGTTGCCTCATGTCTAGCGTCTCTTCTGGTGACAGGGTGAGAGCTTTGCGGAAACCTTGTGCATACTCTTCTGCAGTCGTGGCATGGAAACCTGTATATGTGTTAGCAACGAACTACCCAAATACGGAATGGAAGTCGTGATATCAACTTACCAGTAGGTTTTCCATCAACCTCGACCACAATGTCCAACTTTGGGCCTCCAGAATTGTTGACCACAGAAATCATGCCCGCGGCTTGGTACTCCACAACGCCAATTCCGAAATGCTCGTTCCACATGGCATTGACTCCTACGCTGGATTTGCGCATCCATTCCAACATCTGGGGCCACGGCGCGTCGCATATGAATTCCACGTTATCCTTGATGTGCAACTCATGCGCCAGAAGTCGCAACTGGTAAACCCGTTTCGCATCGTCGTGTGAGTTGCGCACGGAGCCTATTAGAATTAGCTTCGGGGTTTCGTTGGGGTACGCTGGGAGTTCCGGCTTGGACTGTATGAATGACGCAAAGGCTTCGAGGATAAGTCGGTGGTTCTTTTCGGGGCGGAACTGCGCAATGTAGAGAAGGTATGGGCCGCGATCCTTCTCGCTGGATTCAGAAACTTCAACAGCCTCCATAACCTCTTCGACTGCGACTGGTGGGAAGACGACGTCAATATCAATTGCCTTGCTGCGCTTGATGCGGTAGGGCTCCCAAAGCGACTTGACGTGGCCTTGTGTCCAGGTGGAGTTTGTCATGACCACGTCAATGGTGCTACCCACCTTGCTGTAGAGCTTTGCGAACAATTGCCAGTATTTCTTCTTCGCTATCCCGCGATAGCCCGCCCCAGTTCCTGCATTTACGCCTTGCCCTCCCACTTGGAGTGAGTCGAGCATGTCGGTAGATATGGTCGGGTAATGTACGTAAGCGCCCGTCGGTACGGCCGGGAAGAGGAACGAAGACAGACCAAGGGCGAATGCGTAGCCCATGGTATCGATGAAGATGTCCGGAACGAGGAGGGAGAAGGCGTCGTATGCGAGGACCAAGGAGCCGAGAGACTGCCCCAGGAGGGTGAAGCGTGGCCATGTGCTTGCGAGCACCCAGTCGCGAGTTGTCAGGTAGAGGAAGTGAACGGTCGGCGGGTGTAGCTGGATGTTGAAGCGATCCTTAACGCGCTTGAGTATGGCCATCTTGTCAACGTCGTGGTCGCCGGTGTAAACGATACAAGTAGCCTTTGGCCAGCGCTTCTGGTGTGCTCGGATGGCGGCCCAAAGGACTCGTTCGCCGCCGCCTCCTGCATTGCTGGGAGACAGGCTGTCAGTGACGATTCCCTCGCAGTCTTAAGCTCACTATACGTACCAGAATGGGTGAAAGAAGCCGACGATGCCATCCCACTCGCTGTCTGCCTGTCCAGCATTGACTGCGCCGCCAGGAGGCGTATTCCCGACTTGTTCCCAATCCTCGTCTTCTTTCCTTGTCTTCTTCAGCTGCGCTTCATGGGCCTTGGTCTCGCTCGCTACTCTATCCAACAATAGTTCGCGTCGTGTACGGCAAGATCGACGAAGATGCCGTCCCACTAGTTCGGCAATGAAGCGCAGGGTCTTTGGAATAAAAAGAATGGCCACAAACACAGGCAACAGTAGCGACAGGAGGATGAGTAAGACATCCATCTTATTCAAGGCGGGGTGGTGCTGTCGCGGGTAAAGCAGACAGCGGGGTATCAATCCATACGAGGTGAATGTTTTGCCAGAGCTGGACAGCTGTTCAGTCTTCAGGTGGGATGACGGTTCTTGGTCCCGGCCCGGAGACATCGGACCCTGGCGCTAACGGGAGCTTCTTCGCCTCGGGAGTCCGATGTCCGCAAGACCGCAACGCCAAAAAAGCACCACGAAATGTTGTCTTCGCGCCTGCTACGGCAACCAGCCGGCCAATTGCTCTCGCGGGGCTCTTTGGTATCCAAGGCCCCAATATGCCGCCTAGTAACGCGCGCCTTCCATGCCTCGGCACCGCGACAAGATCCCCTCGTTGATGCCATTCTCTACCTCCCGCACGAGATGATCTCGCTCCTCCATACCGCTGTTCCGTGGTATGCTGCACTGCCTCTAAGTGCATTCATCACCCGTGGCCTGCTCGTTACTACCGCTGGAACGTATGCGCGCGCCCTCATGGCACGATACATTGGTCTACATCCGCTTCGACAAGCACTCGCGTTCCAAAAACGAGAGGAGATACTAAGCCGCGGCGGTTTCCGGACGGTCAAACAAGGAATACTCACAGTGAAGAAAGAAGTAAGAGAGGTCACCTCGGCATTGGACGGGAGGTGGAAAGTTACCCTCCGAGGCCAAATCAGTTGGACGCTTGCCCAAATACCCATATTCTTCGCAATGGCCGAGACCATAAGACAGAAATGTGGCGCTCGAGATGGCCTGCTTGGCATGGGAATGTCGGTTTTTAATGGCGAGAGTACGACAATGACGACGGAGACTGGTGAGCTTGTCGCCCGGGTGACTCCCACCGAGTGGTTCGAGCCGTCGCTGGCAGCAGAGGGCATGCTTTGGTTCCCGGACCTGCTCATCCCCGATCCAACCGGTGTCTTACCGTTTATCGCGTCGGGACTCATGTTTGCAAATATTTACACATCGAAGAACTCGGTCGAGAATGGTGCCAAGTGGCCCAATGTCCTTCGGCGAGTCTTACTCTGTGTTTCCCTGCTGATCGGTCCGGTCTGCCAAAACTTGCCTGCGGCTCTAATGCTCTATTGGTCATCAAGTACGGCTTCGGTCATGTTGTGGAATGCCTGGCTGGACAGGAGGTATCCTGCGCCGCGGGGTTACACGGCGTGCAAGAGGCCGCTCCTCTTGCCCCCAACGCTAGGCTCACAGAGACGTAGAGTGTAGGACTTTATACGCGTTAGCACATTGTATGTTAGAGTCACCGCTGAGATTGTACTCTTCTCAAGTCCTTGGCCGACGAGATGCTAGTGTACACTTGGGTGTAGAAGCTTGCAATGTCTCCTCGCTGACGTGGAGCTCGTTCATGTCAACATTCATCGTCGTTCTTTCGAACCACTCTGTTGCGTTTGTCTTCGACTGGAACGTACGAACACGACCTTTCCGGAACCGTCACTTCGGGTTTGAAACTTGATGGGGACATCTAGTTGGCCGGATATTCCGTTAGCAGGAAAAGAGAAAGAGCATGGAGTACATGTACACACGATGGCACAGGACATGGATTCTCCCGCGTCAGCTGCCGAACTGCCTACGAGGCACCTAGAGTTGATACGGCCCACTTCGCAGAAACGTCTACTTTGGATGCATTAAGACCAAGTCAGGCTACCAATTGGTGGTCAAAGCACTGGTTGTAAACGGTAGAGGAACCACAACAGCAAGAGCGCGAAAACGTTACATAGAAACGAGACCTTGTATTGCGCCGGTGATTGAGACAGCCCAGACACTCCGAAATGATACATGAGAAGTTTACAAACAATCAGAATAATTACCTGCACTTTCGCTAGAATCGTATTAGCCTACCCATTGTATCCCCGGAAACCCGCTTAGATAAGAGGAATGGGGGCCATCCAACTCCGCGTTGAACCCTTACCTCTGGTGGCCAACCATCACTCATGGCACTGCCAGCTTCCACCCCACTGTGAGCGTCGAATCGGTCCTGAGAGAGAATCTTGGCGCTGGTAAGGAAAACCGGGTTCCTAGGTAGAGCTTGATCGAGCGCTAAATCACTTGGCAGAAGCTTAGCTAGATGCAATTGTTGTTCCCATCAAGCTCCAGACCAAGCGCTTACATACAGCTTAATGGTTACCAAATCTATTTGCTAGTACTTTTACATTAAGCAAAAGTGAGCATCATACGCATGGACACTGTGAGGGAGGCTATATTAGCTAATCATTTGAGGTAGTCTATAGGGCAGTAAAAATGTCCTGCCACTACACTAACATCAAGTAATTCTGTTGGCTGAAAAGCATCGGGAAACAGCACCCTTGTTAGCGGAGAAGAGTCCTTAACATCTGTTTCTTAACCCTTCATGGCGCGGTACGGGCAGGCAGAGCAAATGGGTGCACGTGATCGGTATATTCGCTACGTACAGGCTGGCAGTACAAGCCAGGCTCAAGATACGACATAGCTAACCAAGTTCACTGAACCTCCGACCCCACGCCACGGGTGGCAGCTAATCCCTCCCTCTTAACCGCAAATCTTGAGGCAGTCCTTGCCCTCTGGGTTGTCCTGGCATGTGAAGACGACGCCCTCGTGGTCACCAGCGTTCCTGCCGAAGATAGTCTGTATCGTACACGGCATATTAGCTGTGATTTTGTTGCTCTACCTCTTTTGTGTTGAGACTTACCTCGCATAGACACTGGGTTGGGCTGCAATCAGTATCGGCGGTGACGAGGCCCGTGAGGATGATGGTGAAGATGACGGTGAAGAACTTCATCTGGGATGACTGTCAGAGATGTCTCGGAGAAGCAAGTTGAAGTAGGTATGCGGCTTACTTTGGTTTGAAAGGGGCTTGGAGATTGGTTCTCGGAGAAGAAGTGGTTTGTTGGAGTGATGGGGTTGATGCGATGGTGTGGTGGTTGTTGAAGAGGGCGCACCTCGACGCCTTTTATACCCTTCGTTCACACACGCCCAACTGTCATGTGGCTAGTATATTTGGGACCCATGTCGCCGTATGCGGCCTACTCCAACTTCACGATGCTATCGAGCGGCATACTTGCCAATAATGAAGCGCACTTGACCTGTCCTCGCACTCTACCCCAGGTCTCCAGAGAACGGAGAAGACGATACCGGATAGCTCTACCCATTCCACACGAGTTCATAGAGACTATTAAGATAGTTCAAGCCTTTACTAGACTAACGTACACAAAAGGTACCGAACATGGCCCGAATGCAAGTCATGTTAAAGTGACCGTTGGCTATAAGAGGCTACGTCCAAGGAGAATAAGTCACTATCTAAATCAAGTAGTGACAAGGTTGCCTGATACATAGCACAGCCACGTATCTAATGTTCACAACGCTAGCGCTCGTGTGAGAGACGCGTACAACTTACGTTGCTCTCTTTTCGTAGGTATCCTTCTTCTTCTTTACCTGTATAGTTGAGACATATGCATACTTGTCAACAGGCCTCTTCTGGTCCGTAACGGCAGCAAGTCTGGCGACTGGTCACGCCCAGGTGTGGTCGCGCAAAGCACGGAGGCTTACGCAGCACCGGGATTTGGCCGCAGTATCCAATACGCACTTGGCGTATTTTGATACTAGAGGCCTCGAACTTCTTGGATATCAAGAGTTGAGTGGATTTCCACTGACCTGGTTGGAGGCAATAGGGCCGTGTTCATATCTGCAGACCGCTTTCTGTGTCGGTCTTCTACGTTAGCAATCGTACTATACTAGCGGATCTTCAGAGTCGAAGGTAGAGATAAAGGATGGTTAACAATTGGTCCTGAAAAATGCTCTCTTCCAATGGGACTTCTGGTCGTGCTGTTTCTTAGCTGCATTAACACGCAGCAGGAAGCCATATTGTGTGTTCCCTACTAAGGTAATTGTGCTTGCGAATTGAAAGAAGGAAATCAAGCCAATAGATGTCGGCGTGCCCTGGCCGTACTGCGGTGAAAATACACAACAAGCATTTTTAGTCAGCAAGATAAGCTCAGACAAGCATTCTAGTAGCGCTTGGTCTTTGCAAATGTGGAGCAATGCGACGAGGCCCGCCTGACCGCTTCTGCGCGCAATGTGATTCATGAGGTGGCTGGGGTTGAGAGACTGATGGGAAATGAATCGACTGCAGACTCAAAGAGTCTTCAAAGCTGATTTTTCTCATGTGTGCAGGCCTTCCCTTTCTAATACAGTTTTGACATTGGCTACCAGAAACTCTCATGTATCGCCCACTACATCAACCCTCTTTTCTTGAATGGGTTCGGCATTGCTTGACTCAGCGCTCTGGCCTCTCCGGCCTTCCTAAATTGGCAAAAAAACAGAGACACCCGTATATTTCACCATCTTGCTGACACACCCACTAGGACTGACAGCGGCCTTTGCTCGCTTCACCGCCCTCCGTCCTGTCAACTTCGGCACTTCGTCACTTCGTGCGATACACCTAGTGGCTTTGGCGGCGACCTAAATGATATCAATGAGCCGTCTCCGCTTGAATCTCGTTATCGTGCTCGCCGTTGTCCTTGCGGTTCAGCTCTGGGTCACATACTTCTGGCGCCCTGTTTGTACGGTCATGTTTACTCGTCACCCCGCTGTCCCATAATTTGCCGTCACTCCTACTCTATCTAGGTCACAACACTTCGACTCGTGCTGAGGCTGGAGGGCGAGGTTGTCGAAGACAGGCGCAGGTGCGTAACTCCCCGTCATACCGTAGATGAGCATCAAGTCGCGTCCATTCACAACGACCGCATTCTCACAAGTACCGTACATTTACTGCGCTTCCCTCCTTATGGGATCGTAGTTACTAGAGGCTCGTGCTGATGTCTCTTGTCGGAAAAACGCTTGAAATAAGGTTGAAAACACCAGGAACAAGTCCGACCTGCTTTTGCTGTCAAGCACGGTCTTGCAGGGGCGATACTGCTGCTGCTTGTGCGTCCTGTAGCTTACCCTGACATGTTCCAATAGATCCGATGCTTTCTTCTATTAGATTGAAACTGGGACCTAGGTCGTGGAAAATCCATATGTCCCCTTGACTTGACCACCCCCCCCCCCCCCCCACAATACTCTTGCTGCAGTCCAAATTCTTCATGCGATACACGCGGCAGAAGTCTCTTACGTGCATTATGCCAAGCCCGCGGAGGGTGTTCTCAGGGCACGGCACGTCGATCAGGTTCAGGTGGCGTTGTCTAATTTAGCTCCAGCTTTCCCCATTCCCCAAGAGGAGCTGTCAGCTCGCCGTTCCCCCCGAAGCCACCAGTTTCCTAATCAGGCTCCGCGTAGCGAATGAAATGGGTCTGTCACCCGTGCTGAGGCCCAACTGAAATAGTGGAGTAACCAGACGCCTGGCGTTACAGAAGCTTTACACGATGGTGTACTCAGAGACCCGAGGGTTCGGTTTTTGGGTCCCTAGATAAGTTAGATGAGCGTGCACTAACGGAGAAAAAGAAAAGAGTGGTTGAGAATTGGGGTGTTGTGATATAACCTGAGGGTCTGCTTACCGCGAACATAAGACGGCTGTCACGAACGCCATTGCTATAAGATACCGCCTGTTACCCCTCTTTGCAGACCAGCTTAACAGCCAAACCCTATCACCCATCTCCGCGGGCACAAGAAGCCACGTCCCCGACTTCCCAAAAGCCTCCAAAGATTTACACTTTAGACGAGAGGCGTTAGATCTTACCGCGAGTGGAAAAATTAGGCTCTGTTGTCCCCATAGATGTGCTCGGATCCGGGACCGAAGGCCGCCGCCGAGGTTGTAGCTTCACAAAGAGGAGGGACGAATGAGTAAGAGCATCTCGATCGCCGCGAAGGAACAAAACATGTTGCAGACGCGGCACATACCGGACACGGTCACGAGCTGGATTCGCTGGCATGGGCTGAACATGGAAGTTGCTAGAAAATATCGGCGATACTCCATGTTTTGTTGTAATCTCTGCGATCAGGCAATGGTACCCGATCCTGTCGCTGGCCAGATGCGCTTGGGGTGGGGCGGGATCCACTTTTCTTGTATAGCCTGATTGGACAGGCCAGCAATCCCGGTAAGCATAAAGTGTCCCCAGCCGCCCAAACTTTGGCATGCGACCTGCATCGACGTTTCAGCATTCCGCACTCTTCCAACATGGAAGACATATCACACCGTCAATTCACGGTCATCACACGCAATGGACGGGTCATTCCAGAACCTATTCCTTGCGCAGATCGTGCAATGTCGTTCGGTGCTGCAACGTCAGAATGTCTTGACCGTTCAAGTCGTGGACATCAAGGCTACATCAAAGATCACATAATTTGGTTGCAGCTGAAGTTTAAAGTAGTACAGTAGGCTTTGCTTTTTTCTCATCTTTGCCCAATCTGCGCACTTTGTTCGGAACATTCTAGACAATCACAGCTAAGCTTACGTCGTTGTGATGTATTTTGTTTCGACACTGGGCAAAAGCCGGTGTGTGCCCGGCCTGGTGATGGTTCGACATAGCTGCAGCTTTTTTTGCGATTGCAGCTTTAGATCTCGATCCCAAGGTATTGGCAGGTTCCCCCCCAAGACAGGGCTGGATGACAGGGTGTGCGGGGAATATTCTAGTATTAAACGACCATACAATGTCGACGCCGCCCTCTTTCTCCTCTGAAAGCACAAATGCCCGAGCCCTCGCCACTGCGGAAATTTGACTACACAATGGACTTCTCCAACCTGCCAGCATATCCTTTGGGAGCGAACCCAACCTACTCTCCTCCAAACAGCGAAGTCTTCCCATCCCCCGACGAGGTTGACACTTCCTTCTTCGCCGACTCGACTTATGGTCCCCTTTCTGAGTTTGCTCCCAATGGCTTTGACGGCAACAGCGGCCCATGCTTCAGTCGCGCTGGCAAGCCGGTGGATACCGCTCTTAGCTGGAATCCCCCGGTGGCCAACAGCTTTATCAGACCACCTCCAGTAGTCAGCGCGGCGCCGGGGGCACCCAGCCCCCAGTTCAATGCCTGGCAGGCGAATCTCCCAACTCCCTTGAGCACCGCTGGCGACTTTCAGAATGGCTACATCCCAGCTGAGTACAGCGCTGGATTTCCATCCGTTCCTTCACCCCTGCCTACGCCCAGTGGCCACGGCAGCCCGACGTCTCCTTCTCCGGTAGCGAACCATCACCCCTCTCCCCAGGAAGACCCCAGTCTAAAGCCTCCTCCACGCAAGCGAGGCCGTCCGCGCCTCCACCGTCCCGCCTCGGAAGGCTCGGCCACCGCAGCCAAAGCTGTACGAACGCAGTGCATGCCTCATACCGAAGTTGAGCGCAAATATCGAGAGAAACTAAACGCCGAACTGGAGCGACTGCGCAAGGCCGTACCCATGTTGCCGCAAAGCGATGCATCGGACGTGGGTGCAGTGAAGCCCAGCAAAAGTATGGTGCTGGCGGTTGCAATTGACTACATCAAGGAATTAGAGCGACAGAGAGATATGGCCGTTGAAGAGGTGGAGAGACTGGGCGGGAAGGTGAAATTTGGAAGGCCTGGAGCGTGGAGGAAGGACGATGCGGACGCTTGATGGCCGCCACCGCCGCACTGAGCGTGCGCTATGAACAAAGAGATTCTTCACTCTGGTCTCTCTTGGGAGCTTGGGGAGACACTTTTTTTCCGGAATGACCCGATAGCCATATGGCTTTTGTATACCCGCTCGACACAACTCCGCTCTTGGAAGCGTTGAGTGTTGTAGCATATGTTGTCAACTGTGCTACCCACACCTTGGCCCCTCGGGGCCACCTTCAGCTTTGTAACATATTTTAAGAACACGGATACCCATTTAATATTCACTTCTAAAGAGGCCACTCGCTATGGCGCTCGAATAATTACTGTTATTTCTCCTATTCCACTACCACGTCTCTCGTCGATTGAGATCCATTGTTGGATTCTCAAAGGCCGTCAATCCGATCATGGGAAGGGTCGCGGGCTGTAAAATGACCATGATCGTCCTTTTTTCGTTTACCATGATCGCCGTCGGTGACGTCTACGCTGTGATGAATAAGATGACTATGGCGCAATACCTTGTAGTTTAAGTGAGAGTGCCAAACATAAGGTATCCCAACAAAGCACTAAGAACCAAACTACGATTTCTGAATAAGCATTTTTAGGGTACGCCACCAAGAAACTATCTGATGGCGGATTACACTCTGACTACAGAAGTTGGGACTGGTTTCTTTGGAGCGGACAGTAGCTGCTTGGGATTTCACATCGAGTCTATGTTGTAGCATCGAGTAGTTTTCATGAGGTTGGATTACCCCCGGGACTTGATGATCTGCATGAACCACGCCTCTATCCCGGTAGACCGAACCCTGAATCTATGCCCGGTGAGCATTTGGTGTACCGTAGCAAGGCAGATGGCGAAGTAAATGTGTCTGCACTATTAGCAGTCAGTCCCACCTTTGGACCCACAGCGAGCAGTCTACTATGAAGTTAAATAAGCAGCATAAACACGCGTATGCTGATTCACTTTCTCATCGATAAGCCTTTCTTTGCGTGAATATGCCATGGTTTCAACTAGTACACTCATGGTTCTTGGAGTGAGACAGAAGAATCTCGCATTTTTTAGTATCATGGTGTCTGAAATTATGTTCAATATTGGCGCAGCGTTATCTTTCTCAGACAGACTCAATCATGAATACCTAGCTAGGATGACATTGATTCGGTTTTCATGAGCGATTATGCACAACGCAACTAATAGTCTAATTAACTATCCTCCTGTTTTTTCTTTAGAGTCACCGAAATGTAGGCCCAATGGCGATGGCACCGAAGAAATGCAGTAAAATCAGAAGAAGATTGTATAAACCGAGCACAATGGATATTCGACCAACAATTGAGATGAGTTAAACTGCTCGATCGCAACAATCTTCATTTCACCAAACCATTACCATCGCAGTGAAAGACATCAACTCAACCGATCCTTTCGCAGTCGAAACAAGAAAAGAAAAGAAAGGCCGCGCATCCATCGGGGGTTCACATGCACGTAACAGGAATATCACATAATGAACCAACTTTCTTGGTTAAGCATGAATGCTACCTAATTCACAAACCTTAAACCCCACTTTACAAAGCCGTGAAGACTGCTTCGCTACCAGTAGCCAGACAGCACATAGTAGCAAATCACGATAAAACAATGCACACACAAGCACGTTACGGTGTCCAAAGATCCAAGGAGAGAAAAAGGAAAAAGAAAGCTGGGCACGAGCAAGAGAAGCAGTGCCCAGGAAACTAGCGTCCCCAACTCTCTCCACACGCATCAATCTACCCCATCCAACTAAACCATCACAGCAACAGCAACAGCAACGATACGTATGTACACAAAGAAAACAAACAAACCCACCCATCTACCCCACCATCGCAAGACAAGCACACACGCACCGCCGGCATACAACACGATACAAGGGGCATCACCCTAGTCCATAACCTCGCCTAGCCATCCTACCCCACCACCCAATCACCCATCAAAAACCCCCTCCTTCTACCCCAAACCCGCATCCCCACACGCACACACACACAGACGTACTAGCGCCTTTTCGTCCTCTGTGCAAACCAGCCAACCAAACCAAATCAAACCAACATACTTACTCACTCAGCGAAGCTCACCCGACCTTTGCTGTCGCAATCCCGAACTGAACCGAACCGAACCGAACCGAACCGGATTCCACCTGCACTGCACTGCACGGCGACAGGTTTACAGGATGCCGGTTGTACGCGAGATGCTGGAGCGCGATGAGGCGGGGAATGTGCTGAGGACGTATGTGTGCTCTTATCCTGCTGAAGAAGGAGGCGGGCAGCAAGGGCAACAGGGGGGAGGGGATGGGGATAGGATGGATATTATTGTACGTATTTATCTTCCATTGTCTATGTCTACATTTACGTCGACGTCAACATTTTTTTGGTGTTGGTGTTTCTCCATCTCTCATGTTCAAGCTAGCCCAGCTTTCCAACATCTGTCAAAGCTACACCGGCGCTTTTTTCATGTCTCCGGGCAGTTGTTAAATTCTTAAGAGAAAAGGCTGCGCGGGAAGGGGTAAGGCAAGAGTTCACATACATGGATGAATGAACAACTAACAAGATTGTCAATTCCTTCTGCTATGTAGTTACCCTCGAAAGCGAAAAGCTACATCAACCACATTTTGGATGTTTTTCTGCCCGCGGGGTATCCGCAGAGTGTGACGGAAGATTACATCCATTATCAGATCTATGTTAGTATTTAATGCCCCCCCGCTTTCTTACTTGGCACGAAGTGAGATTTTGACCGTGGTGCTGGGGAGTAGGATTCGCTGCAGGCTTTTTCGTCGTCGATTGCGGGTATGTTGGCTTCGCGGGCGGTTTTGGAAGGTAAGTGAACGACTTCATCTTTTATATTTTTTGTCTTCTTTACTACATGTCTACCCCGAATCATGCTATGCTTAATCATCGACGCTTTATAAGGAATGTACGTTTACATGTTCTCGGGGAGTCGTAGTGAGCCACGCATGGTCAATGACTTGCATGCTACTCCACATCACCTAACCCCAGACACGACACCCGCCGACCCCCTTCTAACCACATTATACACAGGCGTCGGCGTCGGCGACTCAACAGCCACCCCCACAACCGCACTGCTCCTCTCAGTCCTGCAAGAATCCACGGGCCGCATCGCCACTATCGTCTTCGCGCATCGCCTCGGCACAGCGCTAGAGCCAGAGTGCAAGATGTTCCGACTAGCAGCCGATATCTTCAACGATACAGCCATGGTTCTAGACTGCCTGTCTCCCGGCTTCCCCAAGCCAATCCGCGTCGCCGTACTGAGCTTCTCGAGTTGTCTGAGAGCGCTATGTGGGGTTTGTGCGGGGAGCGCCAAAGCCAGCCTAAGTGCGCATTTTGCGAACAAGGGAAATTTAGGCGAGGTGAATGCAGTGAGTTTTACATCTATTCTTGTTTGATTGATTGTATTTCTCTCATGCCTAAGTGGTCATCTGAACATTTGATTTTGAATTTTTTTTTCGTTCGTTTCGTTCGGGTAAGCTGGAGAAGCGCGGAGAGGAAACCGGTGGAGCTAGACCGTTATGAGCTTCGTATCTCTCAAAAGTCGTACCATCTCTACATGGAAAGTCATGCGTGAGCGGATTAGGGCCCGAATACAAGCAGATGAGCTGACGCATCTGCCCCAGAAAGATTCGAGCCAGGAAACTGTAATATCCTTATTGGGCATGCTCGTGAGTAACCTTCTTACCCCTCGTTCTAGACATTGTTTTGACGGCTCCGGACGACAGGCAGGAAGTCTCGTGGTCTCCTACGTATCCTCTCCTTTAGCCACGTGGACCACTCTAATACTCCTCTTGTCCATGCATCTGGGCACAAACTACGCCGCAGTGAGAGCTGTTAGCATGCACTCACTAAACCGTCAGAGAGCCTGCATTCTCTTCAGCAACCTGATCCAGGATGGTGTCGTGCTCAACCCACACGAGGTCTCGGCACGTGAACGCATCTTTGAACAAGGTGGGGTGCTGCGCTGGTCGGATGGCGAAGTGCTTGGCAAGTGTAAGATTGGAGTAACACTTCAGGAACTGCTAGGCCGCATCGGCACGCAGCACAAGCAGAGCGGGTCGGTCGTGCTGCGCGGTTTCCAAATATCCGACCTACTAAACATCTTCACTACCGAGGCATACGTCCTTTGGCCCGCCTCATCCGCTGACGAAGCTTTGATCGTCCTCAAGGCAGGGTGCGGACCGATTGATCAGCTCAAAGCGTGGGCACATGCCTTGTTGCTTGCGAAGAGGGCGAGAAGTGGTGAAGGATACTGGGGGGGTAAGCCGGATGACGCTGCATTCCCAAAGGCAGCGAAAGACGGCCTCGGTGCTGAGGTTGCTGAGCTCAAAAGGACGCTGGAGCAAGTAAGGGTAATGTTTGACAGGTATGGGGACGTGATGAGGGGAAAGGGTTGGGATTTGGATGCTGCCGCGATGGAGACCAAAGCCGGGGCCCGATTGCACATGTCCATGACTGAGTGATGCTGACCCACGTTAGCAAAATGATTTGGAACAGTTGCTCCATCTTGACTGTCATGCCCAACAGCCGTGAAACGAACGACTTGGGGGGTTGGCATGGGAATCCCCACGAAACTGTTGTTCCGGGGGAGACAAGTAGCCCGAGCGGTCCACAGGCGTGTTACAGGCCGTCGTGGGATCCAAGTCAAAACGACGCTTGGTTACTACATCAGCACACCGGGTGAGCTTGACTCGTCACAGCCGCTTTAGGATCGGCACCAGCATCTGCTTCTAGCTCTATGTTTGAAGCTGTTTGATGGCCACCAGCATGTCACTTGCCCGATATTGGTTATTTCTCAAATCACTTGTGCTAGCAAAGAACATCAATGCATTGTCCGAGGGTGTCTGCGACCCACCCGCGCAGGTTTCATGTATACCTGGCCTTTTGTCCGGCCGTCGACGCTGGTTTCGCAACAATCAATATCCGTGACCGAGCTCTTCATCATGATCTGGAGTGTGGGCAGTCAAAGCGCGCCAAAGACTGGACCGCAAGACTAAGATGCGCTCTCGTGACATGCTGCTAAATCACAATGCGATGCGATGCAACAACACACCCCACCAACGCCATCGTCTTACGAAGACTGTTGACACCAACGGATGAAGCGGCGCATTAGATTGCTTTTCCCGAGAATGTGGTCGTTGGAAAAGAAGCCGGTTGAGGCTCCAGAGAAAGAAAAAAAAAAGGACGCATTTTCAGTGTTTTCAGCGCCACTATGCAAGGGAAAGAGCAAGTCGTGCCGACATCAGGCTCGAACATGAACGATTTATGCCAAGTCAGAATGCGGTTTCAGCAATGGTGCTCGGAAAGACGTGGGATGCGGCTGAAAAACAAACCCCAGGAAGCGGTGAAGCGGGAGAATCACAGAGGTCTGGCGAGAATGCGGCCCACCTGGTGCGTCATGCTGTGTTCCTAAGGCACCGAGCTTCTTTGTTGGCGGGTCAAAATTTTTCGGTGCTGTCTGTTTTGGTTGACCGTAGAAGGGGCGTGCTGAGTCGTTAGTCGGCTACCGACGGTGACTACATGACAGGAATGGCCTTCTAGAACCGCCACGAAGACAGGCCTGCGAGATGCAACAGGGACGGCGCTTGGAGATGGCCCGAGAAGGCATCTCAACGACATGACACGCTAAATCGGATGGGTGCGCCTGTCCGAGGTGAAGATGAGGTGAGGAGGGTTACGCTGAAGATGCAGGTTGTTTTATGGAGCGATCGACAGGCAACGCCGGTCTGGCGGATCTAGGCGGATTCAGGCAATATTCTAGAAGGCGTGTAATGGTTCTGGAAGACTGATTGCGTCGCACGGGTGATGTGTGAGCAGCAGGGGTAGGCGGTGGCGTGATCAGGCGGATTATTGTGGGTAGCGCTGGTGGAACGCCAGCATTTCAGCGTGGACGGGCGACGGCCAACCGCGAACCGCCGAGTATGTAACGCAGCGTCGTGGCGGTTGAGAGATGGGTGAATAATGGTCAAGATGGTAGGCAGATTGGAGAGGGCAGCTAACGGATTTAGGCACAACCTCGGACCCTCGATATGGCAGAGTGTTTGCAAGCCGACCTGGGTCCACTGTGAGTGGATCTGTAATGGATGAGGTATGTCTTGTGTCAGCTATTTGTTAGCATAGGCAAAGGCAGAGATTGAGAAGGACGCGTTTGTCCCCAGACTTGGGCCAAAGCCAAGGGTGTGGCCGTGCACGCCGGCTCGCGTGTGAGACGAGTGTCGGCGTGATTGGCGATGGGAGCAGGCTCAAGTACCATTCCGCGCTCCCATGACGCGGTAATAGGTGACAGTGGTTGCAGGCAGACGAGCGAGACGAGACTGGGGGCGGATGTCATTGCACGAGTTGAGGGCATGTTGTGGTCAATGGCAATTGTGGCTAATGGCAAAGCAGACCATCGATGTACCTTCCTTTGTTGTGCTGTGGGCAGAGTCATAGGGTGGATTAGTGATGCGAGTCGGGCTGCGGCCATGGTTTTGATGCGGCGGAGCTGGGAGCCTCACGAGCGGAGCCAGTCGTCGCGGGTGTACGCGCAACAAGAATGGCTATCGCGGACTGGAAAAGGAAAGAGACTGTGGGTGTCGACGTCTTTATCGACGAGAAAGGGCCGAGCAGGCTTGGGCGCAGCGCAGGTTTAGAGAGAGACAGCAGCGGGCGGACAAGGCTGGGGGGAGAGAAGGGGCCAAGGTAATCTATGCACGCAGCTACGGCGATAGTGCCGGGGCCGGAAACTAGATGGGAAAGGTTGTGGATTGGGGGAGAGGAGAGTGAGATAACGGCCGTGCTGGCCTGCAGTGCTACCTACCACGCCCTCGGAGTGGACAGAGAGGAGACGAGAAGAGAAGAGAAGAGGAGAAGAAGAGAGGGGGCTGCACAATCTCTCTCCCTCTTTCTCTTTTTTTTCCTTTGGTGCTTCCTTTTTGCGCTGATGCGGTTGATTGTCATAGTGGGGAGAGCGAGGCAGGCAACGGCGCAGCAGCAGTGAGGGTAGAGCCACGAGCGGTTCAGAGCATCGCATCGGGCGTGGCGAAAGGCGCAAAAGAGTGGGCGGCAGGGGTGGCAGGGTGGCAGTTTCGGCAAGGATCATGCCACAACCGTGCGTCTTCCAGAAGACGCGAGCGGCCAATGGGTGGGAAGGTGCGACTGGCCGCTTTTAGTCGGGGAGGAAGGCGCCATGCATGCTCCTGCCCTCATGCCCTCATGCCCTCATGCTTCCCTGATGGCCAAACCGGTCGGTGGGGACATGGCGTGTGCGTCCTGACTGAGCTTTCTGCCCAAGCACTGACCCAAGCCTTCCCTGACTCTCCACTGCGCTTGCTCAAAACCACGCTGAGCCGCACCTGTCCATACCCACGTCCTGACGCATATCGGCCTTCCTGTCTCACCACGCCTTCGTCACAGCCCAGCAACCGCCCCACTCCAGGCCGACACTCATCGTGCTCCAAAAAAGGCCGCAGGGACCATTCGCGCCCTATATACCGTATACCACATTGCTGTGCAACCGCCAAAAGCAACGCCTACGCCCACTCTCCTTCCCCTCCCCGGAATCCCGCTTAGCCGTGTGTGACTTAGCTGCTGCCG
The DNA here is from genome assembly GCA_029100535.1 of Stemphylium beticola. Taxonomy (NCBI): domain Eukaryota; kingdom Fungi; phylum Ascomycota; class Dothideomycetes; order Pleosporales; family Pleosporaceae; genus Stemphylium; species Stemphylium beticola. The sequence continues at coordinate 94,516 of JARBXR010000042.1, read as the reverse complement.
TGTCCCCGTTCCAGAAGGCGCTATAGAAGACATCCACCCGTGTGTCACCGCTTGCCCCCTCGCTCCTTCCACAGCCCTCGATGCTGCCGCCGGAACGATAATACATATCCCACCTCGGCCCATCGACACCAGGTTCGACCCGAACCTCGTGCCACCCGCCGTCAAGCTGGCGCAACAACTGCAGCTCTGTCCTTGTGAAGGCTTCGACGAGCAGAGCAGGAAGAACGCTCGCCGCGTCTACAAACACTTCTGGAAGAGCGTCATGGTTACCCGGAAGTCTGGCAGCCAATCTTTGTCCATAAGAACCTCGTCCACCGCATCCAATTCCCCGTCCCCCTCGCAACAAGACTTTGATGATCACGACGCCAACATGGCCATGAGCGATTGCCAGCCCCAGCCCGCTCCATTGACCGTCTCAATACCCAAAAACATCCCAAGCCCCCAGTGCCGGAAACCCAACCTAGCCGAGATACTCAACAACACGGCGCCCCCGCCATACACACTCACCTCCTTCATGGCTTTCCTCTCACAGAACCACTGCTTGGAGAACCTGGAATTCACCATGGATGCCTCGAGATATCGCAAGCACTACTCCAAGATGGTCAACCGCCACCCCGGCAGCCCCATCTCGCCATTGTCCGACGAGTGCGCCTACGTCCTCATGCTCTGGCGTCGCTTGATCGATGCCTACATCCGTGAGTCAGGTCCACGAGAGGTAACCAGACCCACCCCTACCCTACCCCATGGCCCTCTTACTAACAGGCCCAGGTCAACCTCCCCGCTGAAGTGCGCGACCAGCTGCTCAGTCTATCCGATTCCTATGTTCCTCCCCACCCATCGTCGCTCGATAGTGCCGTGGCCAAGATCAATGAGCTCATGGAAGAGAGCGTATTGGTCTCCTTCCTGAACTCGGTCAGCCCGCAGAGCGCCCACCCTACCGTCAGCCATGAGAGCTACGCTGGAAGTAACATCTCACGCTCTTCGACCCGCAGCTACGAGGAGCGCAGCATGCTGTCTCGCTCTTCACAGCCACCCCTACCCGCCAACCAACGTGCATCCGCACCATCCTCGCTCACCTCTGGCTTCATGCAATCACGGCCCTTTTCTCATTCGCGATTCCATTCCCAGCCTACCTCTTCCGGCCAACCATCGGCGACCCGCGTCACTTCCGGCTACGCTAGTGGCAGTGATGCATTGACCGATGACTCGGGTAGCGCAAGTAGCCCATCGGGCATGAGCGACCCATTGACTCCTCCCGGTACTCCTCCCATGAGCGAGTACCCTATGACAGACTTTCATCATGCCTATTACGAGACTGGTTCGAATAGTGGCACACCCAGCCCTCGCAACAGCCGCGGTGAGCACAATGGTCTCGCCAGTGCTACCAGGGACAGCTGGAAGCGAGTCAGCAGCAAGCTATGGCCCAAGAAAAAGAGCGGCAGCCAGCTCCGAGACGACGAGCCCGGCGTCGTCGAGGGAGGCCTTTTCTAAACCATCTCTTCTCCTATCCACCATCATCCTACATTCAAAAGCAGACACGACTACGACGATGCAATCAGAGCGACTTGCATCACTTGAATTATGCATTCTGGGCTGCATGCACATTGGCGTCACTACATTTCCACATCTGCAGTCCTCGGCATGCGAAGGCGCAACTGGCTCACAACCCGGCGCGGTTGTTTTTCGGCATTCTTCATTTCCAAATCTCCATCACTAGACATTTGACAGGCGTTGCAAAACCTCCTGGTCACACCTCTATATCCAATCTTGGTGGCCAGGACCACTGGGGCGTTTTTTTTTTGACATTACATCAAGAGCATATCATGAACGAACTGGGCGGGAACGATTTCCATTTACGTGTATCATTATGGCTACTATTCTTCTCCCACGTTTTCGGGGAGCCTTTCAGATGGGCGGGTCTGGGGGTGTTTTCTTGTTCATAGGAAAGGGCGGATTGGAGTAGATACCAAAGCGCATGAATGCGCTAGAATCATGATTGTACAACGTTGGTCTCCAACGCAAAACATTACCTTTTTTGACAAATTCCCATGATGAGTGCGTTGTCTGGGGTTGCATTGCGTCCCCATGTCCTGCCACGCAACGTGGTGGCGTTGTGATGAAGTCGCAAAGATCGACCCGAGCTCCTTCCCTCTTTACCGATGCATTGGAAACGTACTTCCTCCGCAACCCGATGCATTGCGCAAGGGAAGGAACCAGGACTTCATTTACCAACCTGCAGATCCTCACACCATCCATCCGGGTATGCACCTCGTCAGAGGCAGACTCACCCCCTCATACCTCCTTGCTTAACACCGGCATTTATACGATTAACTCCGCCATAAGTCCCGAGCAAACATACAAAGGGACATCCCTTTTCAGAGGCTCCTTTGACCTTCCCTTCCACCGGGCCCCCTTTTCATCGACCCAACCACGCCTTTCGTTCCTTCCCGAGCATGTTCCCCGAGAGCTGGGTGGTGGAAATCGGTGTCCGTTACGCTGGCGACCGGAATCGGCGCTATATCGAGGAATCCCATTTTATTACGCACCAAGACAGCGGGTGGTGTACGGCGATACGCGAGTGTCAAAGTCGCGATGGAGACGTAGAGATATTAGCCAACGTCACGAGGGATGGTGGGGCAACAATGCGAGTGCCACGTGAATGCTGTTGCCCTTTCCTTCCATCTACCTCCAATCCAACACCAAGGTAAAAGACTGCTTCACCACGGAGTTGTCACACCGATGACTCCATCGTCCTTCTCTGCCGATCAAAGACAGAAAGCACCTACGCCTCCAAAAAGCCCAGACCAGACGCACAACAAGCCACTTTTCTCGCTCTCCGCGCAACGTGCACGCGCCCCGACGAATCCTTCCCACAAGCCACCAGCCCCTGGCAACGGGAACAGAACCATGATTCCAAGTTTCCCGCACAAAGTCTTATTTTTCTTTCACCAATTTTCTAGAACACCACCGCTGTCCCCACATGCCCAAAGGAAAGTTTAAAGAAAAGAGAACGTGCGCGTAAACCCGTGCCGCGATAGAAGCGAGATTGCGCCTTTGTGCGTCAAACCATAATACGCGCCTCCCCCCGGATTCCCACACCACGACGCACCGAAGCACCCCTTTCCTAGCGCGAAAACCTTGTTAAACCATATAGATTTAGGTTTAGACAAGAGAGAGACAGAGAGCGAGAGCGTACGTGCTGGCGCGCGGGAGTGAAAGAAATGGAATTGAAATTCCCGGGGGTTGGGTGGTCCAAAGACAATCCCGAGACTTTGGGTGAGCGTAGGTGTTCGCTCACTCACCCTCTTCCTTCCCTCATCCATATGCCAATCTAACCCCTTTCTCCCTACCTTGATTTGGGGGAAGTATTTGTCTTGTTAACGTTTCTACGGGCGTGTGTGCACGTCTGTGCACGTTGATGTTGTTCGTTTACGATGGATATATATATTTAAAGCATATACACGCCTGGGATAACGGTTGCTTATGCGAAACAAGGTAGTGAAGTTGTTGAGGCCGGGGAGTGAGATATTGATTTGAATAATCGTAGTTGAATGGAGGTCTGTGGCGGGTAAGGTCGAGATTTGCAGTTAAGGGCGTAATATCCGTTGGACGTTACATTCTGCGCGCGGCGCACATAGCGTCGCCTTTGAGACGTCATTGTTGTCGCTTGTCCCGTTATCAGGGTCCCTTCTATCATCGATATCTTGGGCGCCTGATAATCTTTCTACGAGGTGATTGCCGCTTCTGGCATTTTATATAACGGCCCCGGTCTGACATTGGTAGCACTTCACATCCACGCCTACATCTTACGCACAAATGCGCGCAATATCTTGACTCGAGATATTCGTCCGTCTAATCCGTCGCTTACAGCGGTTCAAGCCGCTATGTATTTCTCTCAACATGTTACATCTTCCCTGCGGGTAAAGTCGTCTTGTTTCACACCCAGAAGCAGAATAGTGGGGAAGGCGGTTTGAAAGTACCGTTGGCGGCGACGTGGTTCAAGGGTGTATGTCCATTCTGTGGCGTGACATGTTTGAGAAGTGATGGGAGAGAGAGATGCTGACCTGACCGGGGCGGGACGAGACAAGAAGGGAATGACTCGTTTGCGTATTGCTGGGATTGCACGGGCTGGTGTTCTTGCGCATGGAGTTGGGTTTGCGTACACGGTGGATACGAAGGTTTTGGCTATCCGCGATTGCTGGAAGGAAACTGTGTCAGGTAATTTGAGGC
>JARBXR010000042.1:43983-90276 GCA_029100535.1 Stemphylium beticola | reverse complement strand
GGGGGGGGGCAGACAGGCATGTTTTGACAAATCTTTGTTTGAATCTGTTCATCCAAGCTGTTGCATGGGTTCGCTTTTTTGGAATTCACGGACTGATTTCATTTTGTGCTGGCGTTTTCATCCATATCGACATGTACTTCACAAGGTCTTTTGCATAACCAGACAGAACATGCACAATACCTCACATCTCCTGCATACCTACCCGTCAACATATCCACCCAGTTACGCGCAAGACGTCACAAGACCCCCACCGACCTGAGCATATGTATCGATTGATCGCCAGTCTCTTATTCCCGTTCCCCACTACGGCTATTTCCCTTGATCACGACTATTTCCTCCACCACGCTCACAGCTCACATCATCCAGCCAAGCCTGTCCGGCACATGTACCGCGCACCCCTCGCCGCTATTGGCAGATTATATCTGCAAACCAGCATCGACGCCGTCCGTCCCTTGGACTCGATCTTCGCAAATCACACCCAAGCTAAGCCCACGCCGATTTACCAAGGGGAAGAAGCCGATGGACGGCATGTCCCGCAATATGGGAGGGTATTTTGATCCGCTTCTAGCACAGCAATCGCTCACGGAGAGAACGCCGACTGCAGAGCTCCCGCGCTTGATTCGTCGGGTACGACACCCCAATCGGGGCTTGCAATCATTCAACCCAGTGTAAGGTTCCGCGGAACCCTTTGAACCTGTGGGCGACGGCGAGGCGACTTGCGTCGTCGTTTCAGCGCTGTCGTTGCTAAGAACTAGCCGACTTACCCTGTGGTGGTATCCATCACTCTTACGCCAAGTCCGTGCGGAGAATCGGCACAAAAAAAAACGAAACAGAAAAGAAAACAAATAACATAGTCAAGTGCGACCAAAATGACGGCGTTTGTACCATTGCAATAACAGCAAAAACGCGCTCTAATTTGGTCCTGGCTCGTCCAACGGTTTTTTGATTCTCTAGGTACTAGGCCGAACGAGTACGCCTGCCTGCCTGCCTTCGCCCAACCATCTCACAACGATGATGCTAACCTTTCTACCCCTCTTTTTCCTTACCATATACTACCCCAACATCATCATCGTGATCATCATCGTTTCTATCACATGCATGCATGCGCGACAGGGAAAGGGGAGGGAGCTACGGCAAAGCCCCCAAACCACCGAGTGGCAAAACTTCTCGAAGGCTTCTAGAAATCTTCTTCGTGCGTGTGTGCGTGTGTGCGTGCGTGTGTCCCTAGCCACTGATGGTAGTGTCAAGCCACCGATGATCATGGTGTGTTTTGTTTGTTCGGGAAGGTGACGTTGCGCATCGTAATGTGCGAGCGGGAACAGTGTGGGTTATGACGATCACGACTGTTTTGGTGTCATGTTTGGTTGTGGGTATTGGGGAACCACGTTATACACGCGTGAGTGTTCTGTGTTGGGAGTGTAGAGCAGAGATGGAAATGGAAGGTGGAGGGGAGGAATTTGGATAATGCGCAACAAGTCACATATACACAATACTATAGCTCTTCTCCTCTTCCCCCTAAAATCTACGCTCCGTCGTCGCAGTAGGGAAGAGAAATGACGGTCGGTAGGACCTAAGCTATAGTCTGACCTGTGTGTATGTGCATCGTGCGCGTCTTTTGCTCGTCTCAACCCCGCACCGCATGCCATGTACAACGAGGCGCAGCCAAATAGCATGCACCCGCAACCCCCAACGTCCACTCAAGGATTCTTTCTCCCTCTCATCTCAAATACAGCGACCAATCAACAGCGCCAACGGAAATCCCTCAAGAGACAAAAGTTGCGAAATGGCAAAAGTCACAAGCCACAAAAGGCGCAAACTCACCGGCTGTTCCGCGCTGTGGTCTGCAGTAGGTACTAAGTAAGCAGTGTAATAAACCAAGTGAGGAATTGAATTTCATTACGCCATCGCACTCGTTCACATGGTTTTAGTTTAGTCGCACGCACACTTACGGTATCGGCTTCAATCGCGAAAAGCAGCAAGCGATCGATCGCCGCCTGCCAATCTAGGTCAAGATGGGCCCATGTATGTCAGCGGAGGCTGTCGGAACGGCCTGACATAAAAGCAGCGTGCCGCTGATCGCAGCGGGCGATGAGACATTGTGCATGGCGCTTTTGCAATGATAGGCAGCGCTACCATGGGCACGCTACAGGGCCAAAGTGCCGTCCGTTGGGGTGGTAGACTGTGGGTTTTAGGGTATAGATAAGTTGACAGCGGCCTTGCTCTCTCGATCTTTTTTCACCAGTCTGCTGATCTGGGGGCTGCGTTGCTACTGTTGCTGCTGCTGCTGTGGCCGGTTGATCAGTGGGGTAGGTACATCAAGGGTGACGAGGGACCTTTCCCCGGGTAGCAATTGTTTGCCTGCGAGTTACATGAGAGGTTTTTCTTCTTTTCTTCTTTGCAACGGTGTTGGCTCCGAGGGTTCGTGGGCCTCATGTAATGTCATGTATCCACCCCCCTTGTTGCAGCGGTGGTGGTACGGAGTTCATGCTAGCAATTGTCCCAGGTAAGGGCTCGGAGATATGAGCGGAGAGGGCAAAGATGAGCGCGTGCCGGATGTAAGCATGGATCTTAGGGTAAGAAGAGTAAGCCGACCACGTTGTTCTGTTCCTTTTGCCACGATATGAATAGAGGACCCCTTGTAACGACTGACCAAACGGTATGTACACATCGATCTGTGTACGTAGGATGCGATATAGGGCGCGCGCTCTCGCGGCCTGGGGGGTTAGCCTGCCTTGCTTGCCTCAGGTGGCCGGCCGTTCTTTCTCTTCTTGTTCTGGCCCCACGACCTAGACATCCTGTCCATGAATCTCACTTGCGATCGTGATCGGTATCTTGGCGACCATAGGCCCAACCCTCGGCCGCATGTGTGCTCTTCTTTTTGTGGGCTATTAGGGATGCGTATCACGTGCTGTCGCTGTGCGTTATTACAAGGAAGGGCGTCCAACGGCAAATTCCATTACACTTGACCATGTTGTATCTACTACCTAGACACTACTACAGAAAATCGATCACGATCGTTGCCAACGCAGACACACACACACACACACATACAGAGAGAGCGCGTGACAGCATCTAGACTTTGACCGAACAACCGCTGATCAACCAAACAAAGTGTATCCACTTCGGTACTTGATTGTGTACGAATGCAAGGCTGTTGCGGCATCAACAGCCGCTGCTGCACTAGACCCAAATCTCCCAATGCAGCCCCGAAAAAAAAAACATCCTTGAGCAGTTAGTAGTAGCAGCAGCAGCAAAACAATAGACAAGACCCCTGGTGAGGCATGGAGAGCATCTCCGCTCTCAACCCCACATCGTCTACCTAGGGACCTTTGATCAACACGCACACACACCCACGGCGAAGTTTAGTCATGATCAGACTCGACGATACCACCCAACTCCACACCATTCGTGTCGCGAAATAAAACCACGCAATTTGCTGCTGCCCCGCAATCTTTACCTCGCAATCAGGAACGAATTCCGAGTGTGGGACGTCTAGGCTCTGGAATCGAGTGTGTCTTTTTGTTGCGTGTACGTGTAACAAACGACGTCATTTGTTCCTTTGCGTAGAGTGGTCCCACCCCCGGTACACGAGCCTCAACAAACACGCATGCATGTGCTACGGCAATGATAATGTATACAACCTTACCTGTACAATATGGTAATTATACGAGCCTCGACAGCATAGGAGGAGGAGACGGAACATGGCGAGATTACGCATCCATCCCATGCAGTAGAGATCGAAACCCTAGATGCAAGTTCAATCGATCACGATGCCGGTATGGCATGTATAGTCAAAGGTAACGAGCCTGAAAGAGAGAGCGGTTTAATATGGGCCGTTAATATATCCTGTTGCTGATTCGGGAAGGTGGTGCACTCGCGGTGGTGCGGCTGGACAAGGGTTGCAACTGCAGGTGTTGCAGTGGGGAACGACGGGGACAAAGTATTAGCGCGATCGGGAGGGTATGTTGAGATCGCGCGCGCTTTTAGAAACACCATGGATGCCCGTTTGAGTTGATAAGGGCGTATTTGAGGCATATTTCGTGCGTGCATGCAAGGGGAGCGAGAGCTGATGCACGTGCATGTTGACAAAGTGATAATTTGCGGCGTTTTTTTCCGGACCTAGAGACTTGTATAGATTGCTAGATAGTTGGTTGAGCACTCATTCGTACTCTAGAAGCTTCCAGGGAAGATGTATGTATGTGTATTTACGCGTGTATTAGCCGATGAGCTGTGAGAAGGAGGAATTAAAGCGAAAATCAAACCGAGCTGCGCGAGACTCCGTCGCTTCATTTACTAAAGATGAATCCTTTGCGCCTCCCTAGCTTGTGAACATTGCCTTTTACATCCCAGCTCCTTTGATGCATGTCCCGAGAAAGATGAGGAGCAAGCAAGTACTGCGCCAAGGTAAACAGAGATGGAAACGAAATAGATAGAGTATCCCATGTGCATGACGTTGCATATAACCGGTAGGCGAAGTGTCCTCAACCCCGGGTTCATGCCCTTCGACCTCATCGACCGAGATTGCCATGTCCTGAATCCACGTCGATGGTACATTAATAGCAGTTCTGATAATGCCCGCTGGCTCCATGCTACTGGTGGAAGTCTAGTAATTCCTGAGCACGTATCTTCCACTGCATCCGGTCTTTCCACGACCCGTCGGCATCCGATCGGTTAGAAGAGATGCGGCGTGATAAGTTCGCGGTAGATTGAGGCGTGGGTGGTGGGATATAGGACGTCAGTGTCCATGCGCAGTGTTAAAACACGAGATTATGACCATGTGTATTCTAACTGCAACAAGCACCGAGGTCTCGTCAATATCAAGCCACGGACGGTATTGTTTGTTGTGTAAAAGCAGCAAGTGCATTGTTCGTAAGATCGCGGCAAGGGATGTTCCATCCAAGACGCCGAGCGTATTGATGGTATCATAAAGTCGCGACAAAAGCGCTATAGAAAGGTATTGCCAGCTATCGGGCTAGTCCATTTTCCCTTTTTTGCAGCTCGCATTTCAGCGTATAAAGCTGGGTTGATGCCTTTCTTCTTACACCTCTTCATTTCGGCTTCGGAGAGCGTGCTGGTATCGAAATCACTCGCGCTCCATTTACTGCTTCCGCTCGATTTGGATCCAGATCGACTTCGTTCGGCTTGTTCCAGTATCGAATGAAGAGACCGCTCTTCGGGCAGGGAACGTTGCTCTTCTGTCAGAGACGTAGTTGATCGAGAGAGAGTGGTCGGACGTGAGGATCGGTCAATACATGTAGACTTTTCTATAACTAGGCGGCTAGGGCTAGGCGGCGTGTCTTGTGTTTTGTCTGACAGTTTGCGAGGCATCATCTTCCGGAACAGCGATTGGGGTGTGTGGTGATCAAGACTCCCATACTCGAGGGGCGTCTCTATAGGAGTGGACTGATTTGAGCTACCGGTTGACGAGTGCATCGACGAGGGCTTTGAGGTGACACTGGGCGGTGGATTGGAAGGTGGATCATCTTCTAACGTGAACCATTCCGAGGAAGGAGCTTCAGTTTCAGGCGGATCGTGGCCGTATTCACTCTGGTCATCGGAAGCAGTAGTTGTCACCGAATTGATGGTTTCCAAGGACGTTTGCCGTCGCAAATGCGGAGGAAATCTCTTAATGTTGTTGATTTCTCTCTTATTATTTCGATATGAGACGAGCCCGCGTGGATGTCGCCGAAAGGTCGGCGGTTCGACTGGGGGAGCTGGGTCAGGTGACGGCTGTTCAGGCTCTGGTTCCCGAAACGGAAGAGAGAATTTGCGAGCAGGATTCTTCTGTGGAGGTTCTTCGACTGGATGCGAGCGTAATGGATTGAAGCCTGATGAAGGATGTCGACGAAGCGTGGGTTCTTTAGACTGTTCACTATCGATTGAAGCAGACCGACTCCGCGCTATTGGGGGTGGGGCGGAATCGTCTAGTTCCTCATCGAAGTCGTCAAGTCCAAAGGTACGGTGATGTCTGTACTGCTTCTGCGCCTCGAGAGCAGCTCTCGGCGAGCGGCGGATAGCAGGCGGCAGAGCATCGTCAATATCCATGGCGGCGCTTTAGCGAGTTGTACGTGAGGTCGCGATATCATGAAGCTTGAAAAAAAGGAAAACGAGATGTGAAAATATCCCGACTACCAACGATGGTGTCGGGCCCGCCCAACCACCCAAAGTATAGCAATCATGACGCAGAGCGGCCTGCCAAACTCCCACGGCGTCGGCTAGCGTGGATCGGGAAACATGGCTGTACCTTGCATAGTGTTCACGACGAGATCTGTCAGACTCCAAAGTCAGATTTGGTGTTGCGGTCTAGCGCAGGAACACGGGCGCGGAAGGCCAGTGAAGCACCATGTACGGATACTGAATGGTGTTTGATACATGTACTCGTACCTTGAGTATTCACAGACTGGTTTTTTCTCCGTGACAAGGGACAGGAGTGGAGGCGGACGGCTGGGTCCTGTCGATTACGCGGGTGGCTAACGCGTCGGCCGTTTAGGCCGTTGAAGCCCGACCAACGGCTGGGGATGTCACGTGGTGAAAGTCAATGTGCAAACTCTCTCGCGATGACGGACGACACGGTATGTAGCGGACTTGTCGAGGCGGAGCTAAAACGAGTTTCAAGTGTCTTGGGCGTGTCAGAGGGGAGTCGGAAGGGAGTATTCTGGCCGATAGTGGCTCCAGGCCGATGTTTCAGAGGCGGGCGGGACCTGCAGGCCGGCAGACCAACCAGAAGGGCTTGGTGGGAACAGGCTAGATGTAGCGAACAACTGCAGGTGCTCCTTACTTGGTTGAGCTTCACTGTCGCTGTCGCTGTCTACGCGAACAGCATGTATGCGACGACAAGCCTCACAACCGACCCGCCGCGCTGACCTCGTGCCCGCCGCTCGCCATGAGCAACGACGCACCCACGCCCATCTCCGACGACGAGGTCGTGGCCCTCGCAAAGGCCGCCTTTGAGCACTCCCGCCAGGACATCAACCACCGAGCCGCTGCTGAGACGCCCCGCGAATTGCAGCAGCAGCAGCCCGGCATCACCATTGACCTGGGCCACAAGAACATTGCCCGCCTGCCGGACGAGGTCATCGATGTCATCCGGGCCGAGATTGAAAGGTACATTGACACATGGCCCATCTCCACCAGCCTCATGTTTCTGTACAATGTTGCAGGTATAATATCGTAGTCGAGAGAATGAAGACTGACAGCTCAGACTCGCGCTTTCCCACAACCTCCTCGCCACCCTCCCCTCCCGCCTGATCGAATGCAGACGCCTCCGCTACCTCAATGTGCGCTACAACGCCATGCGCGAGATCCCCAATGCCGTACGTTGCCGGCCTGTCGCCTATCCCATGTACTTGGTGCGGCTAGACTACTGACACCTCCCCAGATCCTCGAGATGACTTCACTGGAGATCCTCGACGTCAGTAGAAACAAGATCAGGACGATACCCACCAAGATTGCAAACTTGACGTCTTTGAAGGTGCTGGCAATCGCAAAGAACAAGATCGAGGAGCTGCCCGTGTGTCTGGGAGATATCAACAGTTTGCAGGTCCTTAAGCTAGACGGTAACCAGCTGGTCTTTCCGCCGCCCGAAGTATGCACCATCAAGGACAATGCCCCCTCGCCCGCCAACGAGAACGAACGAGACGCTGTTATAGCCACCCAGGTCAAGCGATTCATGCGCCTACACAAGGAACGACAACGCCTTGAGATGGAACGCCTGCGTGTAGAATCTTCTGGAGACGAGAGCTGGACCGAAAGCAATCCGGAGACCCCTCGTCCGTCCAAGCGAGCCAACGGGGGGCGCTTCCCCGTGAGGCCCAGTGTAGGCAACATAGACGGCTTTTCCGATGGCAAGGCAGATTCTCCTGGACTGTCGGCTCCGCCCATCCCTGTTCGCTCCCACTATCGCGTTGGGTCTACGACGAGCAATGGCAATGGCCCTGGTCTTGGTCTTGGACCTGGTCTTGGCGTTGCCAAAAGGCCTCCGGTCTCACCCCTAGCCTTGACAAGTGGAAACAGCGAGCGCAACCGCAGTCAGAGCGAAGGCTCAGGACCATCCTCGCAACGCCAAAAGCGCATGGGTATATATACCAACAAGACATCCGAGCTGGGATCAGTAGACGAGCTGAGGCGCACCAGCCATTTCCGTGGGTTTAGTCAGGGCATCGTAGTCCCTTCTAATTCTGCCGCCAATGGGTTTCCTGGACCAGCCACGGGTGGCGCTTACGAAGACACGGGTACTGTCAGGTATCTCGCAAACCGTCCGCTGTCCGACGTACGTGAACACAGGCGTGGCTCGCGTGCGCCCGACATTGTCGTCGAAGCTGCAAAGAACTTCTTGTACGCGGTTTCCCAGCTCCACGACTGCGTCTCGCACATGGTTCGTTCGATCAAGTTGACGGCCAAGACCAAGGACAGTCTGCGTCGCAAGGAGGACTTTTACCGCAGGTACTCGACGACTTACTTGAACATCCGAGCATTAAACGAAGTCTTGCACAAGTTCGACCGCTTAGTCGAGGAGGACGAAGAAGAAGCGCAAAAAATCTCTCGAAGCGTATACATGTATGCACTGAGATGTCTCGACTCCTTCATGTCCATCAGTCTTTCGATTGCCGAGAACCGCATCGAGATTACTCAAAATGCGAATGCGCACATTATGCGGACTTTCTTACTTCTGCAGCAAGGAAGTTTGATTGAAATGAGGAATGCCTGTTCGATATTGGGGGCGCAGTTCAGAGATACTTCTGCAGCAGCAAGGAGACCAAGTCAAGTCGAAGCTGTCGCTACAGTACGCGCACGACCTTCTAGGACCCGCCGCTTCCAGACATCATCGCCACCGCAACGGAACGGATATCAGATGCCTCCGCCCGTCATTCTACACAGCAATGACAACAGCCGGTCCAACACCCTGACCAGCCTGAGCGCCGCAACTCCTCGGTCTGGGGGATCCTTCTCCACAGTTGCACCGGGCATGACGCGTTCGAACACGCTGACTAGCAACTTTGACGAGACAGACGAAGACGCCCAGTTCGATAGGATCTACACGAAACTCAGGAATGCATCCGACGGCTGCAGAAACTCCATGGCTCAGATCACACGCATGATGCGAGAGCAATTTGATGGCCTAAGACGCGATCTTGACTCGGAGGATCCCCGAGTGAAGGCGCTGGCGAACCTCATTGATAAGAGCAATGACGTCCAGCAGATGGCAAATCCTCTCGCCAGTCGCCTGTCACAAATGCAGCTCAAAGACCATTACACCAGGAACCAACCCGATTTCTGGCAGCAGTGCATGGGTTTCATCAAGGTGTGTGCATCCATATGAACCAGGCTTAGGAATCGAAGTACTGACATCTATTGTAGGCCTGGCAAGAACTTGCTGCAGCGTACACCCAGCAGGGCCGAGAGCACAAATTGCTCACCGGCGAAGTCAAACAGCTCATGCGGCCACTTCATAAGATGGTTAAAGAAGCTAGCTTGGCTATCAATGATAGTCCATGGTCACACCTCACTAGCAACAACTTCGGCTTGATGGGACCGCCGAGCCTCTCATCCTTCACATCACGGACTCAACCACCGAGGTTCTTACAAAAGCCCAACGGAACCATGTCGTCGAGTGGGGGACCCTCGTTCCCAGGCCCGATCAACACATCGATCCCTGCAATGGCATCAGTCTTCTCTGCACAGCCCTACTCGACAACGAGTTTTGGATCGCAAGGGTCAGGTGGATACAGTACGCCCGTCCCTGCGACACCATTAAGCGCCGCCTTGGGTGCCGCAGCGCAGGCAACTATTCCGAATACGCCCAGGATGCCTTCGCAGGGCTCCAATACCCTCAACGTCTTTGAGCGGGCGGATCGATTGCTGAGCCAGACCAGCCGCCGCGTGTGATGGCAATCGATCACAACTTCTTTGTGGTGGTGGTGATGGTGGCCAATACCATTTCTTCCCGAGTATCTTTGCGACGCCGACAATTTTTCACACGACCGCCTAATCCACCGTAACGTACGTATGTTTTACGCCTGCACGTCCCCCCAGCCCATACTGAGCAGCATGGATGATATGTACGCACGTACGCGTCCCCTTGTACGCTGCTCTTGGTCTTTGTTTCGTCTTGTCGTCTTTAGCCAAAGTGCCTTTTTTGGTCTGTTTGTTTGTTTGTCTGCATGCACAACATTAGCGACGGCGTTTGTCCGGATTTCACTCTTTTTTTTCTGCCATCTTTCTTTCTCGGTTACCACACGGACGGCATTTCGGGGAATCGCATATCGGCATCATGGTGTTTTAGTCTTTTTTTCTTTTTCTGTAATTCGAGTCACCTTTTTTGCATGCTAAAGGCGTTTTTTTCCTTTTCTTTCTCTACTCAGGTGGATGGGCTTGGGTCATAAGGGGTGGAAACAGGCTTGATCGGAATAGAGAAATGCTTTTTTTAATGTTTATATGAAATGCTGAGTCGCTTGCTCCGTGGGAGGAGGCCGTCCCAGATCCGAAAAGGAGGAAGGAGAAAAAAAAGGAACAAGGAGGAAAGATTGCTGGTCTCTCTTTCTTTCTTCTTTCTTTCTTTCTTCCTTTCTTGCTTTCTCCCATCGAGGGTGTGAGTGGCTGGCTAGCTAGCCTAGCTAAGGCGAAGCACATACATACATGCATACTATGAATAGAACCGATGGAGAAGAAGAAAGATAAAGAAATGTTAGTAGTGCGTGTACACTGCACTCTTACCATGCCCAGTCCTGATTTGAGATATGAGAAGAAGTGAGAGCAGCATGTATTTGATTGTAGTTTATAGTCTACATGTCATATTCCATATTTCATGTTTCATACTTGATAGTATACCCGTCAAGAAGCGTGGTGAGTGAGCAATTTGAGAGATACAACATGGGAGAGAGAGCATAAAAATGACAACCCAGAAACGCCAGTATCCCAAACCCCATCCTATCCCATCCCATCAACATCTCATTTCCCTGTACAATTGCTTCCCCCCGCCCCCTCAAACAGATTCCATACACGCACGCATCTATGTGTGCCATATACAGTATTCGTGTTTTCCCACAACAACGTCGTATAAGCACGACAAAGAAAGAAAGAAAGAAAGACGTGCTTGCAGCCTCCGCGAAAGTAAACAACGAAGCTTAAAGTCTAACATTAGCCCCAATCTTACCGCCCTTGAACCAAATACTCTCCCTCCACTCGCCAATCCTGACACCAACATAGGCAAAAGCATTGAGTTTGAGCTGGCCGCCGAGGGCCTTGCGGATAGCCTCGTAGCCCAGGCTGCCAAAGGACCAGTCTACGGGTAGACGCGGGGATTCAGAGAGGCCCGGGGGGACGGCAAAGGGGAGGTCGTAGAGGATTTTGCCGGCGGGATGGCCGTCGTGGTAGGCTGTTGCGTTCATGCTGGTAATGTACATTGTGGTTGAGCGGAAGGGGGAGGCGAGGGTGAAGACGGCTGTGCTGGTGATGAGGTGCATGGTGGTTCCACGGATGAAGTGGGATTTTCCGTCGTCTTCGGGGTCGTCGTCGCCGTCGTCGCCGTCAGAGGGCTTCTTGGGCGTGGACAGGTGCGGCATGGGGCGTTCGATGGGGAAATGCGAGAGGAGACGGCCGATGTAGGGGGCGGCTGGTACGGATTGCTCGTGTGCTTGGACGGTGATGGATGTGTTGAAGCCTGATCTTTCTGTTAGTCACTTTACAACCGACCGTGACGTATGAGACTATACCTGAGATGTACTGTGAGAGCAGCTCTGCACCGATTTCTTTTCCCTTGTGACCACCATATTCATAAGGATCCCAGAGAACGGATACGAGGTTGTTTGTGTTGTTGCCAGGAACCACCTCCATGTCCTTTACTGTCGCGCTGCCGATATGGGAACCATTTGCGAGGATGTTAATGTTAAAGTATGGAACCGTAGCCGAGTATTTGGTAGGATTCGTAAAGTTGACCATGGCGGTGATGGTCAGAGACGTAGGGGAGGTGTCGACAATTGCCATGTTTCCAATCTTGACGTTGATGGCGCTCTCCTTGTCGTCGCCGTCACCGGGCTTGGTATCTTTGCCGTTGCGGATGGCTGGAAAGTAGATGTTAGCTTTTTGCAGGACAAACGGTTAAACGTGGATCACGAACTGGTTACGAACGTTTGACTGGTACGACGCCCTGCGCCGGAATGCCTCGCACAGCGAGCTTGCCCATGGGCGTGTCCACACCAACGCTGACTGCTGCCTTGAGATCCATCAGGACCGACTTGCCGCCGAAGAGGAGAGCCTGAACGACTTCGCTAAAGAGATCGTCGTCTAAGATCTTGATGGGCGCCTTCTTGATAACAGACTGAACGAGGAGGGTGGGTCCTTCTGAGCCGTGTCCTTCAACGCGCGTAGAGTTGGCCTTTTGCCACTTGTCCAAGTTTAACTTTCCGAGCAGCTTCTTGTGGTAGTAAATGTCAGCGTCGGCCTTGACTTGGGTGACATCAATAGGAAAGTTCATTTCATTGGGTAGGCCAATGTCGACATTGACGATGCCAGAGATCTTGGGGGCAGCTTCAGGTGTGCCGGGCTCAGCGAATGGGTTGGGCAGACCGAAATGCATGTCCGCCAAGGAAAAGTTCTTGATGAGGTTACCCATGGATTTGCCAGCAAACGGTACCGGGACGGTGATGTCCTTGAGGAGGTCACGAGCCCAGTCGGGTGTGGCTGGATCGGGAAACTTGCAGCAATTGATGTAGATGGTCGCGTCCTCACCCTTCATGTAGTCGCCTAGGAAGGCGTCGAGCGGGGACTTTGCTGAGTTGGGGCAGACTTGGGTCAAGGGGTCAGAGAGCTTTTCGACGTTGCCAGTGACGTCGACCTTGACATCTGAGTTGGGCTTGACGTTGAGCTGGCCGGTTTGTGCAGTTCCGACCATGAGGTGCTTGTCTGAAGCCAAGCAGCCTTCGATACCCACGTCAACAGCTACAGGTGGGAGGGTGATCTGGACGGGGAAGTCATTCTTCACAACTATCGAAGCATCTGCACCGAGGCCCTTTTGGCCATGCTTGGCCTCACCGAGGTTGAGCTTTGTGATGTTGTAGTGTGGAAGGGAGGGGATGTCGCCACCCTGGAAGACCATGGACTGCTCAACAAGCTGCTTGCCAATGTTGATCAAGCCCGACTTCAGCGGCACCATGGCCTTTCCGTTGAGCCGTACCTGTCCCAGTCGGCCATCGATCCAGTCGTTGGCGACGTTACGAATGCCATCGGGCGAGCCCGGCTGAACGATGGCGTCCAAGATTACGCGCGTGGTGTGTCCATTCCTGATGTTGACCTTCACTCCCGGTATCTTGGCCGTGCCAATCAGGACGTTACCGTACTCGGGTAGGTAAACCTCAGCGTCGAAAGGACCAGTCTCGGCCTCGTGGGCAATCCAAGTACCGAAGCGGCCGAGGTTGCGTACGCTCTGCTTCTTCACCTTGCTGGCGTCCATTGTGAAATCTCCCTCTATTTGCACCTTGGCGCCGTGGTTGGTCAGGCCGTCCATGGACAGTTTCGTAGGCTTGAAATCGGCTGCTTGCATCGAGTACTCTTCGATGCTTTCCTTTGCAAGGAAGCCAAGCATTATGAAAACGACGAGCAGGCATAGCAAAAAGAGGGCCAGGATGCTCGGCCACCGCTTCTTCCACAGCAAGCCTTTGCCACTGCCGCCCTTATCTGAGGAGCCACTCAGCGACCGTCGCAGCGATCTCGTCGCAGGCGTGGCTTCCTCGTCGTCGTTTGCGTCGTGATCATGGTCATGGTCGTCCCGAGCGTCTTGGGCCAACAGCGGCGTCTCTTCCGTGGTCCGGCTGGAATGCTGTGAGCGTGCTGAGCGCGACGAGCGGGCGGACTTGTGTGAGGCGGGTCGCGAACTAGGCGTGCAGGTGTTGGCGTTGGAGGAGCCCCACGTCTCGTCGTCGGGGTTGTCCATTTTCAGGCGTAAGGGGGTCCAGGCGAGAGCCATGTCATGCGGCGTGGAATAGGCGGAGAGAGGGAAGAGGCAGGGCAGAGCAGAGAAGAGAAGAACAGGTCCCGAGGTTGTTGTTCATCGTCTCGTCATCAACTCAGCCACAGGACAGGCGAGCGAGACACGACCACCAAGTGTGCCTGCCGCGCCCGCTAGCCCCGACCCGACCCCAGGATGGGATCCATTATCCGCCGAAGCGGCATGCCATGCGTCAGACCCGGCCCCGTTAGCGCCATCAAACAATATTTCCGCCCTGTGTCACGATTAACATTTGAACCGCCTGTGACTCTTACGCGCCTGGTCGACGCTTTATAACCCTTTGCTCTGCCTTCTCTGGCCCCAGACACTCTAATTGACACAAGATGCCCGCTTTCCGCCCCTCCGCCGCCGCTCTGCGCAGCTTGCGCCGCTGCTACTCCACCTCGCCAGCTACTCCGCCTACATCGCCCTTTGCACCCCGACATCTCCTCTCCATAGCAGACCTCACCCCTGCCGAGCTCACCACACTCGTCCAAAATGCACACAGACACAAGACTGCCATCAAGCAAACAGACGAGGTCCCGCACGCCATGCGCGGGGCATTGGCCGGCAAGACGGTAGCCATGACCTTTAGCAAGCGGAGTACGCGCACGAGGATATCAACAGAGGGCGCCATTGCCGCATTCGGCGGCTCTCCCATGTTTCTCGGCAAGGACGACATACAGCTGGGCGTATGTTCAACCCCTCTGACTCCGCAAAGCGAGCTGACGTGAATGTCATCAGGTCAACGAATCCCTCTACGACACCTCCCTCGTCCTCTCCAGCATGACTTCCGCCATCGTCGCCCGCGTAGGCCCCCACTCCGACGTTGCAGACCTCGCAAAGCACTCGAGCGTACCCGTGATAAACGCCCTCTCCGACCTCTACCACCCCCTCCAGATCATCGCCGACCTGCTCACCATTGCCGAAATCTACCCCTCCACATCCTCGACCTCGCTCAACCTCGAAGGCCTGAAGATTGCATGGATAGGCGACGCCAACAACGTCCTGTTCGACCTGGCTATCGGCGCTACAAAGCTAGGCATTGACATGGCCGTCGCAACGCCACCCGGTTACGAGATCCCCCAATCCATGCGCGAAGTCATTTCCCACGCCGCGCAGACGTCTCCCCGCGCAGGAAAGCTCCTCGAGACAAACACCCCCGAAGAAGCCATCAAGAACGCCGACATCCTCGTAACAGACACTTGGGTATCCATGGGCCAGGAGGAAGAAACCGCCAAACGTCTCAAGGCATTCGAGGGCTTCCAAATCACATCGGACCTGGCAAAGCGGGGCGGCGCCAAGAACAACTGGAGCTTCATGCACTGTCTGCCCAGGCATCCTGAGGAGGTTGCTGACGAGGTCTTTTACGGACCGAGGAGTGTGGTGTTCAAGGAGGCGGAGAATAGGCTGTGGAGCGCAATCAGTGCGCTGGAAGCTTTTGTTGTGAACAAGGGAAAGATACAGTGACTAGATCCTTGGTTTGAGTGAGAAGAGAAAATCCCATTGGCAAGCTGTTGGGCAGAAGAACGAATAACGACTATCAAAAAAAAGTTTTGATCAAGAGATGGAAAAGCAAAGTGAATTTATGCCTCAGATGCGCTTGAAATCATGCCTCTCCTTTCTTGACTTTGACACCCAACACCATCTTACTTGTCCTCTTTCTTCCCATTCTTCTTCTCATCCACTCGTCCACCCTCCTCCTCCTTCTCCCTCTCGCCCAACCCCTCAACCCCCTTCCCCCATGCCCCAGCCTTCTTCCCCCACGTCATCATCCCCCAAGCATGCGTCCAGCTGAACTTCGGCGGCGCATCGGGATGCGTACGAAACGGACTAGCACCATGTTTAAACATGTCGTCCAACTCTCTCTGTCGATCTTGTTCCCGCTCAGCCTCGGATAGAATCTTTGTGTTTGGCGGTAGACCTTGTGCCAAAGGAGAAGAAGAAGACATGGCAGCAGCAGCAGCAGCAGCAGCAGCAGCAGTAGGAGGAGCAGCATTCGCACCTTCCCAATGGCGATTCTCGCGCGGAAGAGGCCTCCACCACGACCCTTGGACGCCGCCAGAAGCCTGACTAGAAGAAGACATAGTCTCAGCCCTCTTCCACCATGTCGCCGAACACATTTCCCAAATCCGGCTCTCAGCCCTCTTAACAGCAAACTTCTCGTCCTCGCCCGTTAAACCCCCAATGTTCGCAAAATCAGGTGATCCAGGCCCCAAGCGGCGTTCGTCCGTGTACGACGAGCCTGGCCGCGTCGTGCGGTTGGGCGGGTCATCTTCGAGAGCGTCGGCGGCGAGCGCGGAGCCACCAGCCGCAGAATAGGAAGATATGTTTGGGCGAAAGGGCTCATTGAGGTCTTGGTAGATTTCGGAATATGTTTCTGGGTACACTGCGTCGTTGTCAAGGGTTTCTTGGCCTCCTGCTGCTGCGCCCTCTGTTGGTGTGCTTGATGGAGACGAAGAGGGAAGTTTCTCTGGGAAGAAAATCCCTTCAGGGCCTGCGGCGGCGGTTATTAGTAATCTGCAGCGCGCTTCGTACATGGCGTCCAGCAGCGTGATGAGCCGCCGGGCTTCGCTCTTCATCAGGAGTCCCATGATGGGCACGTCGGTCACGATGAACGTGTGGTATGTAGATGCGAGGGTGATGTAGTCTGCGGGACCGAGGACTGCGCCGCATAGTTCGCCAAAGGTAAAGAATGCTACTCCGTTGTACTGCGCGGGCACGTGGAGAGCCCGGTTGTACACGCGGAGGGTGGCGGGTTCCCAGGGTATGGGGTATTCTTGACCCGTTGCGCGCTCGACGAGGGAGTTGAAGGTCTCGCCGAATTCTATCATCGTGTCTGTTGTCGTGGGCTGGATGAGGTAGTTCTTTGGTAGGTATGTTGATGGTGCTGTTGTCTCGGTCGGTGTGGCGGCATCTGCAGTACTCGTTGGGTTGGCAGGAGTCGAAGCTGAATTTATCGTCTCAGACGCTGGCATATGTACGCTGTCCCTTCTCTCGGCACTTCCTGCTTCTTCTTCCTCGCGCTCGAGCTTTCGGTAATCTTTCTTTCCTTCCATTTCCCAGACCTCACATCTGGCTCGGAGCACCTCGAGGAACGCTGAAAACTCGCCCAGCTGTCCCGCTCCGTCATCTCGCCGGGTATAAGAGCTCTTACTCATACTCCAACCTAGTCGACTAAGACGATTAACTGGCCGTGAAAACTCCATGCCGGCGGCCTTGGCAAGCTCTTCTGGCATGCGATTGCTTGTTGCGATGAGTACGCCGCCGAGCTGGAAGAAAGACGTCATGAGATTAGAGAGAATCTTACTGGCTGCGCGGTCCGGAAGTTGGAATTCGTCTAGGAACAGGATGGGAGAATTCTCAATGAGATCGCGTGCGACAAGGAGCAAGGAGTATTCGTCCTGAGGAACACCAGGGCCCGCTACTAGGGCTCTAGATCTTCGAAGGTGTTCAAGTCGCGAAATGGTGTCCAGCATAAAGGTGTTGAAGTGCCAGCGCCGCTTCTTGCGGTTTGGTAGGCACTCTTGGAATAGGTCAATGAGCATCGACTTTCCGGTCCCGACTTCGCCGTGGAGCATAAGGCCCTGGGGGCTCTGCAGCTGCATGGCTTCATCATGGCTCGTCAGAACACGTGTCAACGCTACTGAATTTCTCTTCTCTTTCTGCGCAAGCAACGACGTCCACACGCCTCTCCTGCCAAAGCGATTTACATGCATGTCTGCTGGTGCGGCTGCGGCATTTTGGTCCAAATCGACAGCTCGGGTGAGAAGTTGCAATCGCTTCGAGTATTCTACCGCCGGTTCATAGTCAATCAACCGATCATAAAGTTTCTGTAAATGCAGGGCTGATGGTCACAAGTCAGTCCATGTACGAAGGCTTGGCAACTTCAGAATGGTAGACGTCATACCGAGGCGGTGCTGGGCGGGATCAGGTCGGATCTTCTGTGTAGCAATCAGACTGCGGTAGAGCACCAAGGGGTTGGTGATCGCAACGCCCGTGGAAGACATTGGTAGTCATTGGTTTGAGGAAGTAAGGTTTGTGTGGCATCACCCTGAAGACGATACCTAGGTATGGCCGAGGTGATCTGCTCTCACATTGGACTAGGCTGCAATCGGCGCTAGCGCTTTTGGGAAATGCCGATACGTGGACGCGGTTGCAACATCAGACACGGGAGTTGTGAGGGACACGGTCTTGAGTGAGGAGTGTTCAACTGGGATACTTTGATTCTAACGCCTGGAAATGTTCAGTGGTATCGTACGGGTTAAAGTAAAGTTTGCTCATATAGTCGTAACGCCGGGAGACCATGCATCTGCAATCTTTTTGACTTCTTGGATGAACTTGCGGCTGGTGATTTGGGTTGAACCAATCCTTTGCTCAGAGTTTGCAGCAACTGGAGAATGCTCGTCGGGGTCGTAGAATCTGGAGGGTGGTGTGAGGTTTGGTCACATGTTGTTCGCGATTCAACTTACGGATTTCTGAGTAGCTTTATGTAGGCCGTCTGCAATGCTCTGAATGCCTGAGAGAGATGAGACAGGCTAGAAACATGAATGGAAGTAGCATCGCGAACTTACAGGTTTCATATCCGCGTCTCGGAGCCCAACCGCTGTCGCAGCCTTGCTATCCAGCGCAGTAGCCGGTCTTCCCTCCATGTCCACTACAATAACGAACTTGACACCGGTATTGGTGAGCCAGCCATACATGGCTAGTCTCTCATCAACAGCTTGCAAGAGGCCAAAGTCCTGGTCTGCCGTCTTGTGTGGCAGACGAGCCTCGAAGATGTCCAGACATGACGAGAGAAGGAACTGGAATTCTAGTGGGGCCCGTTCCTCTGCTGGAAACAGTGATATGTGCAGTGGGTTGTTCTTTGGCAAGATTTAGTACGAGATATCAAACGCAGGTAATCAGAAGTACTGACGTGCTTGCCGATGACGCCAATGCAAGCGATGGATGGAATCTGGAGACAGTCAGCGTATGCTTCAAAGGCCAAATCTATTCGACTCGTACCCGGCCTGACATTTTGCAGTATGAAATGATCGGGGTAGAGTACCCTGGACGTGGGTGCGGAGTAGTCTGGCCGAAGTAGTCCGAAAGGGTGATGGCGGAGGAGGAGTCGTTCGCTAGCCTATCAGATAGGGCCAAAATGGACGACTAATCGATTTCCGCCAAGCATTTTGCTGCACCTACCTCATCGATCAACTTCGCGACTCCCTCGACCGCCACCCCACATCTTGCCTCTCCACTCCTTCGCCCGCGCCTTTTCTTTCTGTCCGTCGCAAACATGTTTTCGACGACAAGGTCCGCGGCCTCAATGGCTCTGCGAGGTTTGTCGCCGTCGCCCGAGAAGCTGCCGGTGCCACGGAACTGACAATATGGACAGCCAGACCCGCGACGGCCCTGATGCCCTTCCGCGCCGGAAGCGCTGCTTTCCTCTCGTCGAGCTCGGCCGACAGAGCGACGACGATGAAGTCGCCCGCGACTATTCCGGGCAACCCTGGAACGCCACCACCGATGAAGCAGGCGCGAGTAGAGGTGCCATTGCCGAGCCAGGAAGGAAAGAAGGGTGCTATGCAATACGCATTGTATGTCATTCTCAGTGGCCCTGGAGGGAGAGCATGGGCGGTAACAAAGATAGCAAGGGCCGTGGGCTAATGTGACCAGGACAACACTCGACCAAGTAGCCAACTGGGCCCGCCAGAGCTCGCTGTGGCCCATGACGTTCGGTCTCGCATGCTGCGCCGTAGAGATGATGCATTTGTCCACCCCACGCTACGACCAGGATCGTCTCGGTATCATTTTCCGTGCCTCGCCCCGCCAGTCCGACGTCATGATTGTAGCCGGAACCCTCACAAACAAGATGGCACCCGCTCTGCGACAGGTCTATGACCAGATGCCCGACCCCCGATGGGTCATCTCCATGGGCAGCTGTGCGAACGGAGGCGGCTACTACCACTACAGCTACTCGGTCACAAGAGGATGTGACAGGATTGTGCCGGTAGATATTTACGTACCTGGCTGCCCACCCACCGCAGAGGCGCTCATGTACGGTATCTTCCAGCTGCAGAAGAAGATGAGGCATACCAAGATCACCAGGATGTGGTACAGGAAGTAGAATATTATTGCTTTGGTGGTCTATTTGGCGGTCGTTATACCTGCGAGCGTTTGAGGGTATAGAACTCCTCCTGTACAAATCCATCTTCTATACGCATAGTCTATACCAAGTTGGCCCGCATACAAGGGTATATCAGTGTTACGCCGTCTCACCCAGTCCAAACATCTCAATCGAGTTCTTCCAGGCACTACATGATCATTAGCTCTCTATCTCCGCGCAACATCATATCACAGACTTACGCGTCACAAACTTCCTCCACGTTGATCTCTTTGATCTTTGCAATGGCGTAGGCAACATGTGGGATTGTCGCTGGCTCGTTCCTTCCCTTCACCATCATACCTTTAGCCCACTTTTCCTTTTTGACGGCCTTGGGCAGAGGAGGCGCGTCCTTGAGGTACTGTGCCGATGCGTGGCTGGGCCGCATCTCGCACCATGGACCATCTGTTTCGATTTGCAGACGCTCAAGTGGTATTTCTTTGACCACTACGATGTTCTCATCCGCTAGATGGAGACATTAGCCGTTGAAAGCATTGATGGGTAGGCAATGATGCGAGTACATACTCTTCATGCTACATCCATTGACACCAATATCGAAGCCTAGCTTCACGAGACGCTGCATCTCTTCCAGCGTTCCGGTGAAGCTATGTACGAGACCTCTTTTCGGCAGTTGGTCAAGCTTCGCCGTCAACAGCCTTTCAAAGTCTTCGCTCGCAGCGCGCGAGTGGAGGAAGAGTGGCAACTGTACTTCGATAGCGATTTCCAACTGTGCTTCGAAGTATTTCAGCTGCGGTTCCTTTGCCGTCAGGAAGAGGCGGTCGTAGTCAAGTCCTATTTCTCCGAAAGCAACCGCATGGCCTGATTCCTTGGCCTCGATAGCCAGAGTCTTTAGCGCGGAGAGAAGCTCTGACGGACCACCACGATGCATCTCAAAGTGCTTTGCAGAGCAAGGGTGTACGCCTACAGTAGCGTAGCATAGTCCTGGATGCGCCTTCGCTATTTCAACGGCATGCTTCGATTCCCGAAGGTCAGAACCGGTCACCATAAACTTCTTGCAGCCAGCGTCTACGGCTCGCTGAATGACGTCTTCAAAATCGTCCTCATGGCGCTTGGTGCCATGGTATTTACCGCGATATATGGGATCGGTGAAATTGATACCGATCTATGGGTTGAAGTTAGTGGTTGGAGAGGCAGGTAGTGGGACGCGGACCAACATCGATATACTTTAATTGAGATTGCGAAGTCATGGTGGAGAGGCTCTGGAAGGACTCTGGGGTAAATAGTGTGATCTCTGATGTAGATATCAGTGGTAAGCAGGAGTCACAGAAGAAGACCGTTTAGATGACGCACTTGAAAATTTATTCGGTAGCCTGTTGTCACGATTCGACGGGCGCGGCAGTGTCCGCTGAGCTGAATTACCAAGTCTGCTGTGTAGAGTGGAAGCTCGTATAGTTCTTGAAAACATGGGTTGGGAGCTGGTGGAAGGAGATCATGAATGGTTGTAACTGCCTGAAGTGCTTGTGACTAGGCTGCTTCAAGCCTAGTTCCAACGCTTGCATCTCTCGATCTCGCACAGCCACTCCATCTCAACCCATTATCTTTACACGCACTCAGTCATCATAACAGAATACACTGCTTTCTGATCTTTGTCTGGGAGGAGATATTATAGGAGCATCGCAGGACGCAGATTGTCTCCGTCTGCAGCTTGGGTTTGGTAGCACGTCCCAAGCAATCTTGTCTATATATTGTACGCTTCCGGTACCACAGTCGACGCGTGGGGCAGCATCATACACACTCAAATTGCCAATGGAGAACGTATGGCATCTCCGCCGAGTCGCGGATAATGCTGCCAAAGCTTGCTGGATATGCTACAAGCCGTCCACAAGTGTCATGATCACACCTAACAATAAGGTGCGTTCGGATTTCAGCGGCTGAATCAAGTGCTCATGCTACTACAGGACTTCTTCTACATTTGCGCCGGGCATTTGACTGATCGAGGGTTCTGTCAGCCAGAAGCCGACGAGGCGAAAAGGGTCGCAGATCAGAAGAAGCAAGAAGAGCTGGATCGTGAGATCGAAGCAGTGAAGAAAGAGTACGAGGAGAAGCAAAAGCTTAAGCGTGAGAAGAGAAAAGGTAAAGAAAAAGATAAGGATAAGGAGAAAGAGAAGGAAGCGAAGACGAAAGAAGAAGATGAAGACAAACAGGACGAGAAGGCTAAAGATGACAAGGTGTGTGGGATATGAGCGACCTACCTTTCCTGTACTAACTCGACTGTAGATTAAGGAGCTCTCTAAGACCAAAGAGCAAACTCAGACCGAGCTTGGTCCCCGCATATTCCAACTCAACAAGTGCGCACTCGTCGAAACGCTCTCCCAGCCATACTGACATTGTACAGGAACTTCTACCAAATGAGACTAGACAAGCTGCGGAATGCCGAAATCGCTAAACGAAACCACGAACGGCTAAAAAACCCTGCAAATTTCCCATCTGTACCCAGCGGTAATCCTTAGGCAGCTGTGTTGAAGGCTACAACCACACATCAGCTATCAGCTGCCCACATCCCGCCTGAAGATCTTCTCCCCAATGATCGTCTTGGAGTAGGGAGCATTCATCTTGGCGAACGATGACAAGGGCTTACTGCCGCCAGCCATAGATCCTTCGCAGACAATGCGGTCAGCAATTAGCGGCCGGATACAATGCCATGCTTACCGAATGTCATACGTGTCACACATATCGACCTGTCTATAATTGCAGTCCGAGCAGATCCCTGATGCTCGAGTCTCCGCTAACGAGGAATGCTGTAGTAGCTTGGAGATAGCAGGTATCTCCAGAGATACATCCGGCCCCATTCTCAGGCAGAACTGCCCGGTTCTTGCAACGTTTCGAGCTGTCAGACTGTCTACAGGGCACATTCGAGCCATTTCTTGGGTGCTACCCCAGCAAAACTGCTACCGATCTTGCGCATCCCCGTTTATGAAGCCAACGCTTACAAGTCGGCTAATAGCAATCGCTTCCTTACACAGCTGCACTTCATCACGCGCCATAGCAGTAGGTTCACACAAAGCTTTACCATTGTCGAAATCGGTACAAGCACCATGATCGAATTCGCGCCCGCCGATCTGGTGTGCAATCAAAATTGCTGTCTTCAATTCTATGCGCCTGATGCATCAGGCCTGCATCTGTCTACATTGGTATATACTTGCATGGGATGCTGACCAAATCTACTATGCCCAATCATGGCTTTGGTATGAACATTCTGTGGCTTCGATCACATCCGCTAGGGAACTGTAAGGCCGCGCCTTGTGGCACACTCAGTGACTACGACGGATTAGTTACTAAACCTACTGACTTCGATGCCAAGATGTTGCTTTTATCACTTATGTAAGGAGAATGCTAGCTCGGTACCCAGCCTTCCGATATCGGTATCAATCGTTATCGCCCTAATCTGTGAAACAAGTTCCGTTTTGGGCTACTTTGTTTCGACTTGAACGGTAGCTGATGCATTACCAGCGAATTCCGCTGTTGACGACTGCAACCAATTTACTAGGCGACGCGCGCTGATCACTAAGTCAAGATACAATTGACTATCTGATCTTATGGGCGCCAAAGTGTTGCTGTCTTCCTTCATTCTCTTGGAAGCGCTGACGCCATCCAATTCCTCGTCTGCTCTATCAACGCCATCTTTGCGACTCACAAGTCTACAGGGAAGGCTACCGATACGTTGCATACACCACCTTCTAGTCAGCCCTATAGCATCTCTCTGCATATCCCGTCAAGCCATGTCTCAATTCTCCGCAATCCTCTCCAGATTGACGTTGACACAGCGGCACATGCCGTCTCCTTGCCGCGATTAGCATTGCCTTGTCATGGACTCCAAGTCGACATTGCTGACTGTCAGCCAAAAGACACCGATGAATCGAAGATGATAGCGGAAAGCTTGATTACTTTGAGTTACCGAGAGCCCAAGGAAATGGGTCATGAGCATCATTTGCGTCCCCAGCGTTTGTCAGAACCGTCTCACGCGCTTGCTGGAAGAACGCAACGCACTACCCCCATGACCCGATTTCCATTCCCGCAGCCCATAAGAAGTATCTGATTAAGTATGCATACACCGCTCGTAGACACTCTAATCGGAAGGAAATATACCCAGCATTTTGTGCCTTCTCAAAGAAGCATAGCCCACCACGAGCTTCAAGGTAAAGAAACTAACATGCATCATACGACACCCATTCACCTCTCGCCTTCGCACAAGACAAGATGCAACAAACTCACAGCGCATCCACGCTTTCCCTCTCGGCGTCGCCGATTCTCCTCTCTTCGTCCCGCTCAGGCGTCCAAGAGAAGCCAGCCCTCCCCCCGCTACGAGACCGCTTCTGCGACCAGCGTCAGCAGCAAAACGCGGGTGAACAGGGGTAAACATGAGCGAACTAGATGGCCCGAGCATGTCACTAGCTTTCTTCCCGTTGTAGCCAAGGCAATAAACGTTGATTACCAATTGAGATCTTTCTTCGATACTGAGTCAGGGCGGTGTTTCCCCTCCTTTTTCTTTTCGTCCGTAAAGAGTGATGGGTTAGGAATAAGTGCAGTATGAGGCTTATTCGAGTGGTAGACGCGGATTCTCGCTCCCCAAGAGTTCCGACGTCCGAACATCTGCGAACGCATAGCACGGCATCTTCTAGCGCACTTGACTGAGATGCGAGGGATGCGGCAGTTTGCTCGATTGGACTAAGTGACTAGTTTGTCCGACGGGGTGGGGAAAGGGGGTTGTGTTATTTATCACGGCGCGAAAAATTGGGTGCATGTTACACGTCTTTGAAGTTCGAGGTCAATTGGCTATTAACAGTACTATAGTATTATTATTTTTTCATTTTACTTGACTTTTCTCTTGAATCGCTGTCCGTTTGTGTGGCGAGCAACCATACAGCACGTTGTCGCCCATCAAGTGTTCGAACAAAACTCTCCAGTCACAACATTGTGATGGAAACAAATTCTTTCTTTTCTTTTTCCTTCTCTTCTTCTTATAAGCATGACAACGCGTCCCTTTGGATCCGATTTGAGCCAAAACCGAGTAGTACCCCCCTACAAACACAATCTTCCCAAGAAAAATATTCGCCAAAGGGTACCTACATCATGATAGTGCAATCTAGTATAGCATAGCGTAGCATAGTATAAATGTAATTCGAATCTTATCCACCTACCGCACCAACAGACCAACGGCATCACATGCATTTCCTAGTATCTCTCACCTCTCACTTCCTACCCAGAAACACAGAGACACAACCATGGCGATTGCAATTATGACAAAAACACCCTCCTATTTTTTTTTAAAAAAAATTCAAGTAAGAAACTACTAAAAAGGGAAATGACACGTCTAACGATAATGAGGGAGGAGGGAAAGCCTATCCACCTAATCCTTTCCCAATTACTCCCACACTCATCTCTCTCTCTCTCTCTCTCTCTCTCCAATGCAAATACTCACGCATTCAGCTTGAACCCCGCCATCCATTTCTTTTCCTTTTCTCTCTCTTATCCCATATCACGACCCGCAAAACTCTCAACGTAAAAGACCAATCAAAGCCAGATCGGGAAAAAGAGAAAAAAGAAAGAAAGGCTAGCTCGCGGAGACCTGTTCCGGCGTGAGAAAAATGAAGCGAGAGGAGAGTTTGTCAGCGCTAGGGAAGGAGTAGGATGCGTGTGTGGAGAGTATGGTGAAACTCGCTAGACTAGTGGGTGTGGGCGGGCGGAGGACTAGGAGAGATGCTGATGGTGATAGGAGGAGGGGTTGAAGGAGGAGAAGGCTTATGGGGAAGAGGGGGTTTGCGGATGTTGTTGTTGCTGCTGCTGACCATGAAAATAATGATGACAACGATGGCTCACTGAGGGGGGTTATGAACGAGTGTATCGTTTTCAACATCCTTCGTCTTTGTCGTCTACCACAAATTGTTCTGATTGTTTAATTGTAATTAAAGTCTAGGATGAGCGAGCGTCATTGTACAAAGCTAGAGCGAATTTCTTTCCCGTGCAGGGGAGAGGCTTAGGAACGATGCAGCTCTATAACGTCCGTCCATGAGCCACATGTTCAAAAAAAAAACTGTCTGGTGCCGCTAGACTCGCTCGAATAATCATCATCAGCCGTGTATCATGACAGCAGGCTCTCGGGGGGTCCTCTTGATGGACAGGATTCGCGTTCCATGGCTGCATCTGCGGCATACCCGTGTCACCTACCCTTACAAGGTGAAAGGTTACCCCTCAGCTTCCCGCATCCACAAACCCACGCTAATGGCATGCCTCTGAAACCCCCCCTAGAGATATGGGCGTTCGTAATATGATTATGGTGCTTTGTGAACAGCAGCTTGCTGACGGCACATGCATGGCTTTTTGACAACCCCCACGCTACAAACCCTGGTGCACGACTACGTACCTCGATGCACAGCATGTTGTAAAGCGATTGCTAAGAATTATCCCGGCGTATAAGGCTGATGAAGCGGGTGTGCGACTGGTCGGGTGCAACTACCTTAACTGGGCAATTGTAGCCGTGACCGAAGTGCCGATGTGCCGATGAAGTTGCTGAGGCTGATGCTCGCGTAGGCGGACAGGGCGTGAGAGGCTGAAAGCTGATTAACAGCTGAAAAAGAAAACCACCCGAGTGCCACTGTTACACTGCAACATCGGTGTCGAGATTGATATTTTGGCATGACGTATTGACCATGTTGACTCTCCCCTACGACTGGCTCTGACTGGATGCGCAAAACAATGAACCAGGAATGCCAAGCCTGAAAATTCATGTTGCCATCGGCCACGCCGTGGCTGAAAAGAAAAAACATTTGATGGGACACTCGACGATTGTTGTTATGTATTCATGATGCAATTGTTGTATGATAGGTTGACATCTCAAATGAACATAGTCGCGCGAAATGCCTATGGAAATGATCCTGGACGTGTTCGTCCTACCAACGCCCGCTGAGTCGAGAAACACCCTGGAAAATGCATCAAATTTGTCGTTGAGCCAGCATTGAAGATTCCTCTCGTCTATACAGAGTCTTCAGATACCGGCATGTATAACCAAATGCCGTCATCAGTGTCGTTATGCCTAAACGCCCAGGCTTGGCCGAGAATGAGTGAGAAATGCAAGGCAATCTGTGACGGTGAAAACTTTTCGCTAAAGCAAGATCGTGCCTGTAAATGCTGATGTGCGGACCAAAGGGCTGACTTGAAAGGGAAAAAAGTGCTGCTAACCAATGACATGAAACGATGGTTGCGAAGTTTAGGCTTCGTCGAGTGAAATCTGCTCAGATCAGCCTGAAGCCTACGTAGCACGTCCAGAAATTGTTTCATGACTGGAGGTGCTGCGAATGACCTCGGGCTATTGGGTATTTTTGGTAGAATCAAGATTCGTCGTGTGCTTCGCTGATAACACCCGGCTTGGGTGCAAGGCTTGAAGGGCCGGAAATAGAGCCTATCGAGCCAACGCGCTCTTGCGGCGGTGGCTCATCTCTCATGCAAGCGTTTTCCAACATGTTAGTCCATTTTCCGCTGGTGCCTGCATGGCTGTGCTTCAAGTGCTGTCGGAAATGGTCTGCGCGGAAGAACTTCTTGGCTTGGTTGCATTCTCCAAATTTGTGCACGTGATTTAAATGTTCGGATCGCGCTTCCCAATCCGCAGGGTTGGAAAATTCTTCACCGCAATACCCACAGACGTCTGCGGCAGCCGGGCGAGTGGGCGAAGGGTGGAAAGCTGCGTGAACGCCAGCGAGCGTTGCACATGACCAAGAATGTCGGCGTAAATGTAGAGAGTTTTGATGACGCTCGGCCTCATTCTTGTTCTTAAAACGATTGGGGCAGTATTGGCAGATGTACTGCTTCTCTAGCTCGTGTAACCTGTTGCTAGGGTCAGCGCATGGTCACTCCAGGGTGGGCAGCCCAAATGGCGGTGGGTAAAATGCGCATCCATGTCAC
Organism: Stemphylium beticola; assembly: GCA_029100535.1. NCBI lineage: Eukaryota > Fungi > Ascomycota > Dothideomycetes > Pleosporales > Pleosporaceae > Stemphylium > Stemphylium beticola. The sequence goes on along the minus strand of JARBXR010000042.1, from coordinate 62,230 downwards.
TTACCGCAACTCTTCCTCGCTATCGAACTTTTTAGGTTTCTTGGGGCAGCACTCGCAAATGTAAGCACCCGGTATGCGGTTCGCGATTGAACTTTGCCGCGAGTGTAACATGCTGTCAGTGGACATTTTGCGCATCTGCGGGTGTTCGGCCTCCGAAAAGCCTCGTTGATGGGGCGGTCGTGATAAGGACCCGCGCGGGCTAGGGTCCAAGGACCTATTAGCTGCATAAGGCGACACGGGTCCTAATTCCGTTTCCCCAAGGGGTGACAGCGCATTGGGCGACAAGCGTTGATCTCCGCCGTAGCTTGTTATACTACTTGGACCAGTTGAAAACCCAAACGAAGATCCAATGGAACCGCTGCGTTGGCTTGCAGACCCGGCTGAAGACAAAGAGCTTGGGTTTGACTGGAAACGCGAAGCAGTACAGTTTCGGTTGACGAGCATTTGGGCCGAACGGCGATGATACAGGTCATTATGGCCACTGGTGGTGGGACGGTCGTCGCGCACAGCTTCGGAGGGGGGCGACGAGGCGCGCCGTTTCAGGCCACCACCGGGGCCCAACTGGTACTCTTCTGACTCGGCGGGGCTGCGTTCGTTGATGTTCAAATCGCGCATTCCATTCTCTTCCATGCCAAACTCGGGATCTGAAAAGATGGTGTGGTCGTAGCTTCCACGATGGGTCGAACAGGCTTCGTCCAGCGGTCCTGGAGTAGAGATGCTGCCGTAGCGGGGCCTGGACGGCTCTGCTGGGTCAAATATGGGGCTACGAAAGCCGTTGTAGCCTGGTGAGATGGCAGGCACTGTCAATGGCTTCAGCTGGTTGTTTTGCTTGTGTATGGATGTGTGTGAGTCGGCGATGGGGTCTTGGGTGCTGCTAGCAGAGAGTGGTGGTGCCGTGGTTCGCGTGGGTGTACTCGGACCGCCAATCTTGGAAAGTAATTGCTTGTCGTAGGCCTGCGATGAGTTCTGGAGGGCCTTTTGTCCAAGCTGTCGTTCGCTTGTAAATCGGTGGCCTGCAAGTGATGGCCTTGGCTGGCTGTTGAGTTCCTCGTCGCTATGGCTGCGATCGGAGCGCAAGTCTTCGGCAGACCTGGACATGGAGGGCTCGCGATGGTTAGGAAGTATGTAGTTTCCCGAGGGCTCCCGCGGGTAGTTGCCTAGGTCTCCACCGTATAAGCTCGAGCCAGGTTTAACTGTCGCGAGCCGATTTCCGCCAAAGCCGGTATCCCTTGGACTGTTTGTGTTACCCCATTGCCAACCAGGGTCTTGGCCAGTTCTGAAATCTTCGATGTGACGTGGAGGAGGCAAAGGTGGCGGGACTGGGTCGCGTGCCTATAAAATTTGCGGTTTAATCAGCCAAGAGTTCGTATGATATGTTGTGGACTGGAGAGGCCTGGAGCGGATTGCGACTCTATAGGGAGCTATTTCAATCATACGAGAGATGATGGTCGCAATTGCCCCTCCCCCTCAGGCCCCTCGCAAAAGTTGAGCAGGCAGAACACGAGCTTACGTACTCTCGGGATAGCCATTGCTACAGCTGGACTCGGTATGGAGGGTCGACGGTGGTGTGGCAGCGGATAGCGGTGGGAATCATATACGCGAATGCTCGGCGTCGAGGACATGGTTCGTAAGGGCGATGATGTCGTCGCGGAGCCCGCCACTAGGGGGTAGCTGAAGCGTACCCGGGCAGCACACGAGCACTGCAAGTGTGGCGAGCGCAACAAGCAAGACGCGTTCGTGTAGTCGCTACTGGATAGTGTAGGCGAGCACGGACCTAGACGCAGAAGAGTTAGCCGGAACCACGCACGGCATGGCCGAAACAGGCAGGGAAGAGTTGGCCAGAGGCTACAGGAGCAGCTGAAGTTGGTTGAGTGGGTAATGGTGGGTGTGGGCGTGTGTGTGTGGCTTACGTATGGGTGTAGGAGTTAGGCGTGGTTGGGGGACGCTCGTCGGCGAGGCTGATGATTGATAGACGAAGCGGGGGCGGTTTGTTCGTACCCGTTGACTAGTGACTGAGGCTGCTTCGTAGGGCTGAGACCCTCGTTGCTGTAGTGTCGAGCTGAATGAACAGTTCTGGCCCGCACCGCCACAATATTGCTTCTTTCCGACCAAGGCTATTGGTCATATGACGGCTGGACCGCAAGCAACAGATGGTCAAATCCTTCTGGCGAATGCAATGTTCATGGTACACGGCAGCGGACGAGACCAAGCGGGCATGCGGTAGGGTCCTTTTTAGCGTCGACGGCGGCGAGTGGAGTAAAGGGATAAGAAGCTTCCCGGACGGCGTCTAGCACTCCTGGGAAGAGACTTTTCTGCTGGGCAGAGGCACGGTTGGACGACGACAACAGCAGCAGCAGCAGCAGACGGAGGAGAAAAGAGGCCCTCGACCGGGGACTTAAGCACTATGCTGCTTGAGTTGAAGGTCGGTGATTGGGTGGAGCCTGTGCAGCAGGGATCACCACATGCAAGCCTTAGTCGTGTAGGAGTCCGGGTGGTTTCTGGCTTTTCCAGAAGTGTAAAGGTCACGCCAATCCTTTCGCGTGCATACGTAGGGCTTGCCAGTAGTCTCCAGGCTGCGTGGCCCTGTCGCCCTGTCGACCTGTCGCGCGCAACGGCAGAAGGCATCCGGGAGCGTGGCATGCATGGCGGATAGCTCACTCAGACCAACGGCTTGGCTGGCAGGACGAGGATAATCAATCGTGGATTGGCGCCCGCTCATGCCCGCTCATGCCCCCTTCTGGCCGTGGGTCGACGGTCGACGGTCGACGGTCAGGCTTCTACAGGCCGATTTGCAAGCACGTCGTATCGACGGGGGTTGGGGTAGCGGAAGCGGTTCAGAAGCACGGACGCTGCTGCACTTCCAACGCACCTGTGCACCAGCCCTACAAGCGCCGTCACTTGCTGCCCTCCCTTGTGCCGCTTGTTGTTCTTGGCGAGGCCCATCTCAAACCCTCCTTCAGCTTTGACGACGAGAATCCCTCTTGCAGCCATCAAATTGCATGCACAGCGGGGCATACATGGTCGGTCTGCCATTCCCGGCTGAGCCCTACTACACGGTGTAGTCTGCCATGTCTCTCCTAGGCTGCCGAATCTTGAGGTATGCGAGACGGGTTTTGTACCTACATTCATGGAACTACACGTATCATGTTGCTTCCAGGTGGGCCGTGGTCCATAGTCCATGGCCAGGTAGGCGGCGGTGCAGCTACTTCGAGACAGCGCGAACCAGCAAGTCATGGGCCGTGTCATCATTTATTGATTCTTGCCGGCCATATGGAAAGCACACTTGCAACTACCGTTCCTCTAACCGTTTTACTAAAACATGATGCGCTTCGCCGAGATGCGGAACGAGCCACCGCAGCCTTGTGAGCAGCCGGGGAGTACGAGCAGTCTGCTATTTCTGGCCCTGGGTAGCGACCACTGCAATATCGTTTGTCTCACAACCGGGGCGAGACGGGACCAGAAATATAGGGCAGGACCTCGTCTCAATGAATTGATTGAGGCATGGCGGTGTGGTGTGCTTGTTCGGAAACCCGAGTATTCCGGAGGCGCAGCAGCAGTTGCAAGACTCCCGGGTGGGACTAGAATTAGAGCTATAGGGCTCGCCCATGTTCACGGTATGCAGTCCCTGATCCACAGTTTGCAGCTCCGCGGTCTCGCGGAAGGTTCCGTGCACCCTCGACGACACCTGACATTTGCAATGACAGTTTCCATCATGTTAGAAAGGCGGTCGCTACGAGAGACGGACTGCGGGCAGCACCACAAGCGTGCCTCTCTCATCATCCCGAGGTCTCCAATCTCCGCGCCTTGACGTCGTCGTTTTGCGACACCCCTCGCCATGGATAGATGAGGTATTAACCTAACCACACCACCCACCCGTGATGAACTAATCCGCCGATGTAACCAAAATCCCCGATCACTGATGACTGCCCCGGGGCTATCAAACCGCAACGTAATCACTTGAGAGATATGCCAACCTGCGTCTTGTTTGCCATGGTCCGCAATTTTGGTGCGCACACGACAACCTTGGAAGGCAAAACGCCGGCCAAAATTCCCAGTGCTTGCCCAGGTGCACCACCTTGACAACCAACTCGCGCTTCTCCCCAAGTCTGTTGATCTTCATCCACTCATCTCCGGCCTCCGACCATTTTCGGGCCCCTCACTTCCGAGCATCGCGATGGCCCTTATTGACAGAGTCCCCGGCGACTTGAATCTGTACATTGGTGGGTACGTAATGTCGACCACGGTTTCGAATCTACCCCATGGCTGCGTCGACTGTCTAACCGGTTGCGTAGCATGTTCACGCTGCGCCGACGCGAGGCCCTCCAGCAAGCCAACATTACGCACGTCCTGTCGGTCTTGCGTACCCCCCTAGATCAAGACCTGTTTGCGCCTTTCCAGCACATGGTCGTCGAGGTCGACGACGTCGACGACGAGAATCTATTGGAGCATTTCCCTGCCACAAACCGCTTCATACATGACGGGCTGGCGGGAGGTGGCGGAGTCTTAGTGCACTGGTAAGTCGGCATCCTGCTCGAGCTGAAGGAAACCTTGCGTGTCCAGACAACCTTGGATCGCCGTCCTTGACTGCCCTGCTTGGCAATTTTGCCATCTTCACCACACACAACCGCCCTATCGCCATGCTACTGGGTGCAGTGCATGCAATCCAATCTCGCCTCCCACGCGTCGCGTCCTGCATCAATTGACGGCAGATTTTTTATTTTTATTTTCTACCATCGCTTGCTTTCCGCTTTTCGCAATTTTGTCCCGATTTCTCACCGCTTTCTTGCCACGCTCTGTTTGCCCTCAGCCACTCGTATCAAGATGCCAACCAAAATCTCTTCTCTAGTGCCATGGGCAAGTCGCGATCCGCTACCGTCGTCATCGCTTATCTGATGCAAGAGCACAACATCAGCCCTTCGGAAGCCCTGTCCCACGTACGGCAAGCACGATCCATCTGCGAACCAAACGAAGGCTTCATGAAGCAACTGGAGCTATACGCTGAGATGCAGACGCCAGAGAATGTCGAAGACACCCCGGCCTATCAGCGCTGGGTCTACCAACGGGAGATTGAGCTAAGCCGCGCGTGTGGTCAGGCCCCAGAGGCAGACAAGATCCGCTTTGAAGACGAACATGTTGCTGATGAAACTTCGGGCTTCGAATTGAGATGTCGCAAATGCAGGTGAGTGGGGCCGCGCGATAGGGCTTTGATGTCACCTTACATCTTCTTACCGCCGCCGCTCGTGCTCAGCGCTTACACGGTTTTAGACGAGCGCTGGCAACGTCGCAGTATCTACTGTCACATGGGATGTCTTCCAACGTCAACGACAAGGGAGCCGAAGTCCCTCCTTCGGCCAATTGTGCCCATTACTTCCTCGATCCCCTGTCATGGATGCGACCTGAGCTCGAACAAGGCAAGTTAGACGGACGCCTGGAGTGTCCCAAGTGCCACACCAATGTAGGCAAGTATGCCTGGCAGGGCATGCAGTGCAGCTGCGGGGAGTGGGTCGTCCCCGGTATCAGTCTCGCAAAGGGCCGCATCGACGAGGCACGAAAAGCAAACTTTGGCATACGCCGTCCTCCGGGCGCATCAGGTCCGCCGCCGCTAGGGCCTGCTGTTTCCAAGGAGAACCTATGATACCGTTCAAAAGGATTGTTGCCCTACATGCATCAAGCACACATCGACCTCGCCGAAGTCTAGTAGCTAAATGCGAAACTCGACAAGAGTATTCTCCGGTCCATTTAGCGGCACGGCTCCTTCGAGAGCTCCTTCGTAATCCGCGTTAGGGTCTTATTCAGTCGGCTCAGGATGATTGGAGCAAGGTTAGATACGACATCAGGGATAAGGGCCCATCAGTCGCCACTATTCCCACGAATGAGTGACTAACACCATGTATGGTCCAAGAGACGGAACTCTCATGACTTTATAGTAGAACAAAGACGCAATCGAGACCTTGAAACTAGTACCTCCTCCCCTAGACGCGAAGATCGGTGATGCCGGACCTCATCATCACTGCCCCATGCAACGTAGCAAACGCAAACTCATCAGAACAACCCCATCAACACGACCAAAATCCTAATCATTGCCCACCCCGAGTATCCACTCTGAACCACCACAACCCCATTCCACCCACTGACAAGCTTCTCCCCAATAACCTCTCCCCTTTCTTAACCACTAAACACGTCCACTAGGCCATTCGACCAAATAGTCAACACCGCAAACCCCGTTTCTTCCGCGTGCCGTGGCGTAGCGTGGTGTTCCTCTGACCACGCGCTTACTCAACCTCACTGCACAACTAGCCCAGCCCCAAGATGCATGTTCACTCTTAACCTGCAAGAGCCTAGATGATATGACTTAGTAGCGTGGCTGGGGTCTTTCTTATGTGTGTGTGTGTGTGTGTGTGTATAGATAAGTGAGCGCGGTGTTGGTCTATCTCTCTCTCTCTCCTGGGGAAAGGGATATGGGTGAATCGAGGGATTGGCGAAAAGTGAAATGGGATATGTGGGGTTCGACAACAACATTGCTGTTTAAGATGGGGATTCTGTGTAGTGGGTGCGGTCTCCCTTTATTCTACAGCTTTGTGCTAAGAAATATAGCTGGGGATCATCTTGTGAAGCGCTGATATCAACGTAGCTCGGGGACTTTCATCGGGTGGGCTGTTAAGACGTATCCAAGTGTTTTCTCTACGGCTTGTTCTTCCAGATTCACCGTCGTATACCACAGTCCATGCATACGTAGATAACACTTCACTCGTCACTGTAGATGCTGTACATCACTTCACGTCAACACAAGAACAGGTAGCAAAAGTACATGTAAAACATTATGCAACAAAGTGAAAGAAGAAGATCAACTCGATTGGTATACTGACGCTCGCTCCTGAAAGCACCGAAACCAAAAAAAAGAACAAAACAGAATTGATATACCCAACGACGAACGAGGAAAAAGAAAACGCAAAAATCCCAATCCGGATTCATGTGCTCATAATGTCCCAGTGACCCTGACCCAAAACACAAAAACGATTGGAAAAAACACCCGCAGCGCCATGCAGTGAAGGACGACAGCAACGATGGATATAACAAACGCAAAGAAGGCGAATAGACAGCATAGAAAACATCAGAGTGGAAAAGACGACAGTAAAAAAAACCAACGCCTAATCAACCATGGTTATCCCCATTAAACATCCATTACCCCCAACGACCGCCTTCACATGATCCTACACAGAAGAAGAGGATGAAGAAGAAGAAGAAGCAGCAGAGCTCTCAACGCTCGAGGAGCGTGTAAGTTCTTCTCCGCCTTCGACCCCCAATCTCTCCATTTCTTCCGCAATCTCCTCATACCACTTGCCGTGGCACTTGCGGTCTACCTCGCCAATCTTGCTCAGCTGCTCGCAAATGTCTCCGACTTGGGAGACGAACTCGGGAAGACCGGTCGTGGCAAGTCCTTCTGTTGCTGTACTGGCTGCCCGGACGCGTTCACCGGAGCTGCTGGCACTCACACGGTTGAAGATGTGCGTCTTGAGGCGCTGGAAGAGAACTTTCATGACGGGGTCTGAAAGCTTGCCTGCTTCAGCTTGCGCCAACAACCTCGAAATGGTCGACGAGAGTTGGGAGCGTGTGGAGGGCGGCATGTTGCGCGACGACTCGAGAAGAGAAGATATCTTGCTGGGTGTGGAAGGATCCGACATGTATCCGTTCTCCTTCAGTACCAACCACATCTTGTTGGCCTCAGACTTCCATTGCGCACGCACATCGCGCTTGAGCAGGTTCTTGGCGGTGAGCAATATGCCACCGATGGTCGTGATGCGGAGAGCGTCTTCACGAATGCGGGCTATGCGTGCCCGATCCAATTCGAGCGTCTCTGGTAGCTCGGAACTACGAAGAGGTGGGGTTGCGATAGCTAGATCGACTAGACCGCGCGCGTAAATCTTGTGTGCCGTGGGGCGGTTGATGGGATTTGCCTGGCTCCATGGATCACGACGATCAGCTTCAGTGTGCATGTTCACGGCTGCGCTACGCCACCAGCGACGTGTGCGGTCCAGAGTATTGTTGTTCTCTTCGAGGTCCTGGGCGAACATGCGTTGCTCGTAACCAACAGCCTCCTTGATGAGCGTGGGTGCAGCGTTCATCAAGAGGAAGTTTGAGTAGTCCAACGAAAGCAGGTCAATGATGTGAAGCACCTTGAAGAGCTTCTCAATCATGCTCGAAAGCTCGCCTTCTTCCTGCAGCTCTTCTGCCAGCAACTGGACCTCTGTGTCTCGGAAGGGAGCGCAAAGCTTCGGCAGGATACTGGCAATAAAGTCAAAGAACTTCCCGTATGAGAAAACACCTTGACTGCACTGCCGGCTGACATGCTCGGGGTCCAGCGTCTCAGAGATGAGGGTGTGCATTGAGTTTCCGGGCTTCAGCAGGCGCAGCAGCTTGCCCCGTATGTTCTCCGCCATAGCAGCGGTCCAGTTGGCGCTATCGCCTTCCTCAAATCCTCGTCGCATCGCGTCGCAAAGCTCTCGATTGAGAGCATCGCGAAGGTCGGCGGTAGGGGAAGGATCGATACGGTATTCTTTGTCGATTGACAGTTCGTGAACTAGTATGCGGTTGTCAGGTACCACAGTGAAGACCTTGAACAGTGATTGCGCCTGGTGACCCTGCGTAGCGGGATCTTCGAGCTCAGTCTGCCCGGAAGCCGTAAGTTCTGAAGCAGCTTCAGCCTGTTTGGCAGCGCTCTCGGCTGACAGCGGAGAGTCGGATGGGGAGTCGCTGGCCACACGCGGTCGAACAGTATCCCCCGCGAGCCTCTTCTTTGGCCTTGACCTTCGGCTTTCGCGGATAGCCTTCCTGATCAATGTGAGAGCTTTATCGGGCCCAGCCAACTTCTTTATCCTGCTGAGCAGTATGGCTTGGTTATCCCGAATGCCGTTCCTGTATTCATTTGCAACTTCGTCGACTGTAGCATCCTTGACGCTTTGCCAGATCTCGTCAAGGCTCACAAACGAAGCCACCATTGTCTCAACGAGCGCCGAAGAATCGCGAGACTTCCAGTCGTTGAAGGCAGTAACGAATGCGCTATGAGCCAACAAGACGGTCTCGGTGCGTGTTGGCGACGGAGTGTAGGAGTTGAGCTTTGTCAACTTGGCCAGAGCAGACTCGAAGCTGATGACGAGGTCCCTCGCCTTGGTGATGAGATCCTGCTCCTGATCGCCATCGCGACTAAAGACATGCGTGGGGTGTGCGAGGATGAGGTACGAGGAGAGGAAGGTACGAACGGCAGCGCTGCGGGGGACGGGATCTGCGTCTGGTAATAGCACAAACAACGTCATGATTCTATCCGTCGTCTTCAGCAGCTTCTCGTCTGCGAGCATGGCTGTGATAACGTCGAAACTGGTCTCCTGGACCATCTCGATGGATAAGCCAAGTTTCAGCCATGCTGTGACAATGTCGCTCCTAACTTTGCCTCTCCAGGCCGCCTGAATCCTCTTCGCTGCTTCCTCTGTGGATACGATGGGACGCTCGGTGCGTAGTTTAACACCAGCTGGGGGTGAACTAGCGGTTCTCGGTCGGCGGGGGTTGCGCTTGTACTCCAGCCTCCGCTTCTCGGCCTCTGCTAGCTTCTCCTCCATCTCCAGGCGATATCTCCGCTCCTCAGCAGCCTTGCGCTCTTTCATGTCTTCGGCAATCTTCTTGGCTCTCCTCACTTCCTCGGCGCAAGAAGCCGCGACTTGGGCCAGGTGCTTCTCGCGAGCCTGTTTTGCTGCTAGAGCTCGCTCTTCACTATTCGAGCCACGTGGGGTCGCCTTGGCCAACGCAGCCCGCAGCCTGACCTGCTCAGCGTGCGCTGCCCGGTCTGCTAGCCTTGCCTTGCGATCTTCGAGTATCGAGGCGCGGCGAAGGTGCTGAGCAACATGGTGGCTTTGGCAGCTGCTGCGAAACGATCGGTTCGACGTGTGCGAGTGTGTCGAGGATATCGAATTTCGGCGCGACGACGTAGCCGAAGACTTGCGGCGGTTCGCCGAGTGACGATAGAAGCGTGCAGCAATGCGTGGTGGAGGGACAAACGATTCGCCGTTCTCGGCATCTGAGGAGAGGATCATGTCGGGTTCCTCTGGAATGTCGTCGTTGCCCCGCAGTGCAGAGCTGACCAACTCCAACTCGGAGTCGGTGAGGGACATGATGTATGATGATAAGGGTGACCTCTGGCTCAGGAGTCGCGCAAGTGCGTCGGGTATCGAGGGGTGATGGCTGCCCGTGGTGGTGTCTACTAAGAGGTGAAACAAAGCACGGGCTCGCTGATGATGCCTAGTGTAGCAAGCCACGAGCAAATGCTATGCAAGTAATAGCGACTATCTTCGCGCGACAGTCAAGAATAAGTACGGAAACGAAAGAGACAGGTGTCGGTAGAGAAGCGCGTGGTCAGCGGACGAATTGTTGTATTGATGGCTGGGGCGGATTGATAAGCTGAGCTACGTCCAAACCGCCAGTGGGACGCGGGGACGGGAGCGCGAGGTATATACAGTCGCTAGAGTAGTAGAGCAGATGCGCGCGACGGCACTTGTCGCAGAGAGAAGAAGGTGAAGTGGGTGGCTGGGGAGGGGTCTATGAGCGTGCCTGCCTGACAAGACAGAAGATGACGAAACATGAATGCACTGTAAAGCCGCGTGCTGCCCGGTGCCAAGACTTTGAGGCGGCAGCTAAGAAGTTCATCGAAGATGATCGACACATCTCAAACCTCCACTCTCAGCCCTACCGATATTTCTCCTTGGTCGTCGCCGGAACCTCAAACCCTATCTTATTGCAGAGGCATCCATTTCGCGGTCTTGTTAGCTATGCATGTGTGGCCGACCCCTATATTCCCATCAGTTTCTCCATGCATACCAAAGATATTCATCTCTACCGGGTTTCAGCCTGTGAATGTCTGAAGCTCGAGAATTGCGACTTGACAGCACATTGACCCCATTACCCTATCTGGGTCTTCGTTCTTGCGCTTCTTGTCGGAACTACTTGGGGAAAAATTTGATCACAGTAGCACTGTCAATCTGAGGCTTCGTGCTAACCAACTGATCAGATCAGCGTTCAACGTAGCTACCTAAAGAGCAATCTAGACTTACTTTAAGAGAGACAATTTCGTCTCTTCTCTACAGCTACTGAAGGGGGCTTATGTAGTCCAGATGCATATTAAGACTGCCGTGGCTACACTCACTAGACTACCCTTCTATACGTCACAATAACCCTTCCAATGTTATGCCCCACAGAGATGTTACTATCCAGTCTGGAATGATAATGATAAAACTATCACAAAAGCAAGTAACAGACAGTATTATTTTTATGTGCACAGTCAATCTAACATACAACAGTACACATATCACACACCCGTGGCCACACCTTTTTCCACTCAGGAACTCTTCAGTCTTTCTTACATCCCGCCACTCAATTCATTATCTTTGGGACCCGATCTTTTCGTCTCCGAAACTCTAGTGCTACGCTTGTCCATTCATGCACCACAGTTGATCCAGTCCCTCCGAACAACAGTTTATCTCCAGGCTTTTCGATTCCAATTGTCGACTCTGGCAATTGTTCTAAAATTCAGTCAACCTTCAAGTTTTGTAGCCTAGTGTGCATTCGCCTTACACGCAAGCTCAAACATTGGCCATATTGTTACGGCCCAGCGTGCGTCGAAGTTGTAGAAAGGCGATGTAGATGCCTGTTACTGCTACTAGCAACCCGAGCACGCCGAAAATTATCGTCAGGGTGAGCGAGCCCGAACTCTCATCACTGGTCGCCACGTTTATCACCGAAGGTGTTGTGGGGGGATTGGAGGCTGTCGTGTTTGATGTGGAGGCCACGGTCGACCTCGTCATGTTTGTCATGAGCATGGCGGTTGGTAGGTTTATAGTAGGGGTGGATGACCTCAGGCTTGTATGGCAGGGCACGCTTCTAGTGGAATATTGAAAGATGATAACTGAAACGGCACTGGGATTGATAAACGGGATCTTGGATACAAGAGAAGGGCCCTCCGGCAGTGGGCTCAGGGCCGTCTTATGGTCCCAGTAGAAGCAAGATGCCTCCGCCACCGTTGATACCGCATCTTCAGAAAAACGCGACAAAGTGCGATGCCATGTCGAGGATGCGTCCACGCCGGCAAGGAACAACACTATAAACGCGCGCAGATGTCCGACCGGTGTGGCTTCTACACAGCAGTTTCGTCGTAATTACTGGTATTGGGAGTGCGATAAAGTGCGACTACGAATGAACGGCCAGAGTTGAGCTCAGCCTGGCGCATACAACACCAACGACGAGCGTAAGAAAAGTGCGACAATCTGCGATGGCCAATGAAGAACATCAAGGACAGTGACGTCTGTGTTCTTGGATCCATGCAACCGTATAGTCACGCCTCGGGCTGTATCAACGCCTCGTCCGTTTCTTCGACGCGCTGAAACTGCGACAAAGTGCGAACACCAATGATAGACACTGAGGTGGACCAAAAGAAGCGAAACCCTGATGGGTCGAGGGTTGTAAAAGGTCATCTTCAGGCCGCCAAACACCAGGGTTGAATGTACGGACCAAGCCTCTTACTGCTGCGACAAAGTGCGACAACCAATAGCAAGCTGGCCTGCTGGGAAGCCAAGCTCTCAGCCACCACGCAGGCTGCATCAGCTGGTATTGCCAGCATAACGCGACTGCATCTGGCTTTGGCTGTCGCACTCTGTCGCAAAGCTTATTACCCGCGCATTTCGCACTTTGTCGCACTCGATTGATCTGCCTTTGCTAGCGACGGCTCTCATACATTCATTCCACGAGGCTTAGCGTCCCAAACAAGTATTCAGTAATTTCCATCAGGCTGACCACGTCACGGTCGCTATTTCATATTCCCACCATCCGCACTCCCATTTCTGTACCAACAGCTGATCTGGGTACGCACGACAGTCCAGCTCTTCATTCACGATGTCTGGCTTTATCCGTAAACGACGTGCTAGCCCACCACATGACTTTAGTCAAAAAAAACGCCCGACCGACTCCACTCGTTGGTTTTGTTGCAAGTGTGTAGCCGCAAAACAAAAGGATCGTCATGGAAACTGTTTGCTCTGTGGACACTTATCCTGCCAAACTTGCAAGACCGTCCATGGCATGGTATCAGCAAATTATGAACAAGACAACCGAAACGCTATATCCAGAACTCAAGAATATCAAATCGCTGGAGATGCATTGTACTACCCAGGACTAAGCCAGATGCCAAGGCAGAATTTGTTGGAAGAGCGGACTGTGTTTCTGGAAGAACCACAGGTAGAACAGACCGAGCTGCCGGAACGACTACACCAGGGACGTCCAAAAAGGCCAAAATTGAGCAGATTCAAATGCGAAAGATGTCGACATGACAAGAAGAAGGTATGTTGTCTTTTCTGATACAGATTGCGGTGATGTGTGAGTGCTGTTTGCGTAAGACGATAGCACTTCAATACTGTCCCAGCATATGTCATGGGAAAGTATGCTGATGGAACAATGACAGTGTCTCCCAGAAGATCGTGGTCGAGAAGAACGGTGCGAGCGCTGCATCGAAAAGGACTTTCCTTGCGCAGAAGGAACGAGAGCGACGCGTACAGGAAAGCTCGCCTTGAAACCACCAGCTGCCATGGCGAGTGGAGTCTCCACTGTTACTGACTCAGTTCCCCTTGAAGAGCGTCTCAAACAATGGTATTTCTTCCTGATCAGATCAGTGAAATGGTGTTAGCGGCTCACAATGCTGACCCATTTGTAGGGTTTTCCTCGCGGGGTATTGCAACATGATGACCATGGCCCAGCGCCGACTAGAAAAACTTTTTAATGACCTGAAGGCTCCCTTCATTCTTTCTTATGGGCTCTTTAGCTCCAAGCCATATCGGGATTTTGTTGATTTTGTGGAAGAAACGCTTCGTACAACACTTCTCCGATGCACAAAAGCGATCCTATCCATGGGCGAATCCTCGAAAGCTCTTCCTATGTGGTTTCTTCCTGTCAGTCTAAGATCAACCCTACTTTCTATCGATCCGATAATGGTATGCACCCAATGCAACCCAGAAGGCTCGGAACTGATGACTAAAGGGCTTGGAGACCCTCTGGATGCAGACGCGGGGTTTCTGGCACAACAACACCAGATAGAGTATCATTATTTTGATATGTATGAACTGCATGCTTCTGAAGAAGAAAAAGCAGGCCACCAAAAGCGGGAAAGAGAGTGTTCTGAAAAACTCTCATCAGAATTTCTAGAGCAAGCTGGGATGATAGTCGATTCATTTGCAGGGTCCGAAACAGCTGCACTCGTTAAAGAACTCGGTCTCTATCACAGCGATATTGAGGATAGAGATCGACACAAGTGTTATCCCGAAAGTCGCGATTGCTTGGGAAGGACAAAACTACATCGGATCATGGATGGCGTGCGGAAGTCTGAGAAGCTATGCTACCTACAATTGAGCAACCTTGGTATCGGTGCCAACGAACGTTATCGATGGAGCGAGCAGGACATACTCGGAAGAACACCGCTTCACATTGTATGCCAACCTACTGAGGTCAGGATGTTGGGAGCTTTGGTCAAACAGATGTTGGATTTAGGGGCGGATCCAAGGCTAGCAACTACATGCGGCCACATTCCTTTGCATTTCGCCGCTGCGAGAGGATCCGTGGAAGCCTGCTCGGTGTTGCTCGAGCACGAATCTACATTCAACATCGGAGCGAAAGACGTAAAGGGAAGAACCGCGCTCGACTATGCGACAATAAAGAAACATCAGGATGTCGTGGATCTGCTGTCAGCTCGTTACGCGGAAGCTGGACTGAATGAAGACCTTGAGAGAGCACGCATCATTCAGGAACAAGTGAATTTACGATTGTAGAGGTCTTAGCTACATCAGTTTCACTCTAAAGTACCGTACATTTGTTTGTTGTAAAATCCTTGTTTAATTGGTACCCAAAGATAACAGAACACTCAGCTTGTTACACAGATTATCTACTCCAGCATATTATTTGTTCAAGTCAGAGATGAAGCATGCAAGATACTGACTTACGTTTGACGCGAGATTCTCCAAAATAGCGGAGGTGTGGGCTTTGCATTATTGGGATGATAGCTACTTCTTTGTGATCCACTTTAGCGTTAATCAGGATGAAGGATAATATTCCCGTCTGTTATTTACCATAAATGGAATGGAAGTGAAAGTGAAAGACATGACGTGATCTTTTCACATTCAGACACCAACTATAATAGAGTGAATGAGGCTATAGCAAGCACGTCCGCAAGGTAATAGCTCCCTACACTTCAAGATACCTTAATCCATTCTCCCATTCAACCCTATTTCGCTCACATCTCTCCTCACCCATTCAACCTAACATGGCACCTCCGCTCACCATCCCGTCCACCTCCCCACCCATTGCGCAACAAACCCTCATCCAAATCTACATCTTTCAAAATACCTACAACAGCACCTTCTCCAACCACCCCACAACCTTCCTCCCCGCCTCCGCCATCGCCGCCCTCGCCACACGCGCTAACATCACCGCGATGCTATCCCAAGACACGGACCTCACCACGCGCACCTTCCCCTCTCACTCCCGCGCCTTCCTCGCCGCGTGCCTCGCCATCGAAGCACCCAAGGTCTTCGTAATCGCCATTTCACAGCGTCTAAGCATGGAATTCCTGTGCGTGCTCCTCTGCGAAGGCAACGCAGGCGACAACAACCTACCTTTCACCCATACTCTACGGATCCGCAACGAGGAGAATGAGTTCTGGCCCGACGCGCACGTCGAAGCTTTTCTCGCTGCGCAGAAGATTTCGCTAGCGCCTGTGTTCACACTGGGCGAGTTTGCGTAGAGCACGCCGTGTAAAGCTGGGTTACCCATTGTGGAGGCAAAGAGAGCGAAGGTTGAGTGGAGGCATGGGAGTGGAAGGGCGGAGGTTTAGGAGGTTGAGTTTCATGCTGAGCATCTGAGGGTTCCGCTGTGGAGTCAGGAGTCGAGTGAAGGGCTGGCTGGGAGGAAGTTTTGGGTCAGGGAGTTTCAGAGGTTGGATCAGGCTGTTATGTATCGGGATTATGAGAAGAGGATTTTTGGGTTCAGTTGTGAGAAGATGTATTATTTGGTTTGTGATCCGTGAGGTTGATGGGAAACATGGGCTGGGAAGAGGGATGAAAGATGGGAGAGAAGGATGAGGGGCTTTTAGTGTCCTGGGAATAGCAGCGAGCATTGGATTGAAAGGTACAGCAAAGAGAGCGGGCCGAGAAAGCAAGATGGGGCATGATAATAGAAATGATGAAACTATGTTAGAGAACCAAGGACTAGACTATGCTTGGAATAAATCCCTCCTCTTCTTTAATTATGTATCGCCAAAGTTAGCGAGGTTACGTCGACAGATTGGATGACAGGATGTCTTCTGACGTGAGAAAGCGCTTTACGTCGTACGGCTGAGAAAGCGGCCCCCTCAGCCCCTTTCACAGGCATACACGAATATTGACAATAATCCGTAAGCAACGGAGATTCAAGTATCAGCTTTAAAAGTCTCACGTCGCCTGAGCTGACATCGGTCAAAGCCAAAGCCCCAAGTCAATGCAGCGCGAAAAACAAAAAAGGCGAAGAAGAGTGAGACATTTCGGTCATACGATTCATTTCAGGAAGCTCTCTCTGAACAGCTGATAGGAAGACAGTAGTACAGTGCTTCCAGGACTTTGAAATGACAAAAGAAACACGTCGTCAACCACGAACGTGCTGTGTTCGGTGAATCATCTGTGCGCCAAGCACGTTAACCTCAACACCGCAGTGACTATGTTGAGACATATTGTCTTCACATCGAAATTTCCCAGGCAGTCAATCGATAATACGGAATGATCCGGTTGATATTGGTGACTCTTTGGACACATTGCTGTTACTTGGAGCTAGTTGCTGATGCTGGTCAACCACACCGATGGTTAGTGTGGTAGTCAACTAACGTCTAGCCTCCCCATACATGCAGAGCAGATAGAGAACGATGGCGGGGTTGTGTAGACGTGCATTGTAGATCCCCCGCCTCGTGTACAGGTTGTATCGCGATGAGTTACATACAGCAAGTCGTCATACAACGGAGACATTTCCAAGACCGAAGAAGTAACCTTAGCTTGCATAAACCTACTGGTGAACCGGTCGTTGAGCTCAGGTTATGACCGCATCTTGCAGGTCCGACGGCAAAAGCATTTCAGGGGTCCTAGCGTTTGAAGAGGCGATGGCAACATGGAGTTCATGGCTGGATCCATGAGGGGAAGTCCGAAGATTCTAGACTCTGCAAGCCGACTGAAGTTGCTTCGGTGGAGAACATACCGATTACATGAGAGAAATCAAGATCCGACAGGTTTCGGCACACCTTCACATGGGATAGTGAGCCTCTGGTAGACTTGTTGAAACTCCGGTTGGCGAACCATGGATAAAAAGAAAAATTTGGGTAGCAGACCCGTCTTGCCGTGCGCCGAGTGCAGTCCCACGGCTGCTTTCGGCAACCAGTAAGGCTTTAGTGAATGCTACCATGAGGAGTTTTTCTATATTTCCGGGGACGAAAAGAAAACTTGTTCGATTATGACGAAATTGTAGTTCTCTAGCTGCGCTTGGGAATGACTAAGGTCATCTGTGAGGACGCGCGGTCGGGCAGGATGGGTGAATACTATGTGCGCTTAATGAGCGTCACGCCGAGAGGCGATCGAGTAAAACTCTTCTTGGTGTCCAGTAGCTGACATTGCCTAGCAAATAGACTCGAGCAAGCCCGATGAGATGGATGTGGAGATGGATAGCTATCGCAATCGATAAGTGGATAAGGTAGGGCGCAAATTCTCGCACATGGCTGCCGGGCGGAACCTGTGCCGCCCAGTAGGATAACGCCGAACCTGCAGCAGCCCCACATTTCATTTCCAGTGCAGACCTGTGGCATGAGGAATGCCATCATTAACGAGTCCAGAAGCCGTGGAACTGCAGTGTGCAAGCAAAGCGAGCGAACGACGATTCTCGTTGAGACGGACCGGCAGGAGGCGTGCAGAGCTCTATGTCACCTTAACGCCGTGACGCATCTTGACCCGGTTCCACGTCGCAGATGGACGCACCGCAGGTTCGGCCTGCCGCTGGCACGCAGTGGAGCAGGCATAGCCAATGGAGGCGATGCGGGCACAAAGTCTGAACTTGCAAGCGTGGCCACACATTCCCACGCGCCGTGAGTGGTGGATGGCTTTGTGCTCTAGACACTCTCTGCTGTCATTCCCCAGGGCAGTATGGTGCGGCCCCCCCC
>JARBXR010000042.1:0-43973 GCA_029100535.1 Stemphylium beticola | reverse complement strand
CGCGCATGGGGCCCGCAAACCGCGCGGCCCCCCCCCCCCCCCCACGATACACGTGTGTGTCGATGGGCGGCCACAGGGGTTCTCTGCAGCAGTGGACGCCTCAATTGCGGTGATGACATGTGCCTGAACGAGGCGCAGACACAATATCCCCGGGGTGTTTCGTTTACCGGCTTGAAGTGTCAGCTGCGCCCCTGGCGGGACAAGGCGCGAAGAGGTCCGAGATGCACAGATCGTCAGGCACAGCGCCTTCATTGGCTATGTCTTCGCGTCAGCCATGCCCCTTGCGGTAGCATGAAACCACCCAGCTACCCAGGCGGTGCGATATTTGGATCGCAACCACAATTAGCTGCAAACGAGCGCACTGTCAGCACAAGAAACAAAAAAAGACCGAACGCGTCCAGTGTAGGAGTCTGTCTGCTTGGCTGGCCGGCGCAAATGAACACGACGAAAAGAAAAACTGGGAATCGGAGGTCTGGAATTCGCGCGGTGGAGATGGACAACCAAGGCTCGCAATGCCTGGCCACTGACGAACGGCCATGTGACAGCTGCAGGCTCTGAAGGTGGGCGTCGTGTTGTTGAGAGCACCAGAGACACGCCGTTCTACCAGCGGCCGGCCCGGCGTGGCAGCTCCACGGTGACGGAACCAGTCTAGTCTGTGTCGTGGTGAGCGGAGGATGTGATGCGAGCGACAAGGGCACGTTGCTAGGGGCATGCGCTAGCGTCGAGCTTAGCGCAGAGGCTCGTGGGAACCCACACTTCCCACCAGTCCTTCACCAACCCACACCTTTACTCACATTCTTTATATTTCAACCGCATTCCCTCTTCCTGTATCATTCATTCTACAGGCTTGAGGCTTATCATTCCTTCCTTCCTTACTTCCACGCTCTCTCAAAGACACTTTGTCTTCACATCAGTCATTCCAGACACTCCTTGTCAACGCGACAACTTACTCAACACTCACTCGAACTGCTAGCCAGTTCATTCATTCCCTGCGAATCCCCCATATCTAACATCTTGCACCACTCCTTCAGCTATCCAACACCCTCACCAAAGCTCAAAATGAAGACCTCCGCCGTCCTCGCTTCCCTCCTTTTCGGCTCCTACGCCGCCGCTGCCCCTTTCGACAGGCGCGCCCTCGTCTACAAGACCGAGGTCGTCACTGAGACTGTGGTTGTCTACACCACCGTCTACGATGACGAGTACCCTGAGGCAACTTCCAGCGCCCCCGTCTACGAGCAGCAGAAGCCTTCCACTACCAGCACCGCGGTAGTCTACTCCACTTCTTCCGCAGTGCCTGCCCCGGCTTCCTCTGCTCCAGCCTACACTCCTGCTGTTCCTAAGGAGTCGTCCACTACCCCGGCCTACACCCCTGTTCCAGAGTCCTCCACTCCCGCTGCTGAGACCTCCACCTCAATCTACACCCCTGAGCCAGTCTACACACCCAAGCCAAGCCCAACTCCTTCTCCCAAACCTGAGCCCGAGACTTCCTCCGTAGCGCCCCCACCTGCGCCTACCACCACCGAGGCTGCCTATACCCCTGTTACTCCTACTCTCCAGCAAGCTCAGGCCGCTGCTACCAGCGCCGCCTTTGACCCATCCCAACCTGGATACACCAGCAGCGGCGTCTCTTCCGGCTCGTATACCGATGTTGACCTGACCATCTACTACAACACCGGTGCTGCTGGTGCTTGCGGTGTTAACCTCAACGACGACATGATGATCGCTGCCATCGCTCAGCCTGCCTGGGATGCCATGGGTGGATCTACCTACGATGTCCAGACCGGTAAATCTAGCAACCCATGGTGCGGAACCCAGATTGAGGTCGAGCACAACGGCAAATCGGTCAAGGCCACCATCATGGACCTGTGCCCTGCCTGCTCCGGTCACGACGTCGACCTCTCTCTCGCAGCCTGGAAGGGACTCGGTCTCACTGACCCCACCCGCCTCAAGGCCTCATGGAGCGTTGTCTAAGCTTTCATTGCGAGCACATCACGCCATGATTCATATACCCAAGATTCTGAAATCTCGCTAGCGCAGGCAGGGTCAGCGCTTTGCACGACAAAGTTACGATTTGCTTTCTTTCGCATCAGGCAGGGACCGGTGACTGGAGTCTACGGAAAGGAAACCGTCATACCCTACAATTCACATTCGCTTAGGCTCATGCCTCTTCTTGGATTGCATACTTTCTATTCTGCTGGTAGACAGGTCTCACGTGGTATGTGTGGATGTCTTCACGGCAGATTGATATCTGCTATCTGGGTCACTTTCTTGTCACTCGTTTACCAATGTTTCGGCCGTACAACCGTACATCGGGACAATCCTTCTGTTTCACTTCATTGTACAAAGCGTTAGGGATACGGTGTATGGGACAGCAACTTTTTGAGATACCCATACACTTGAACTCTGGAGGCATACCATAGCTACCAAAAATTCCATCATAAAAAAATAACTCTCAAATTTCCCTCTTGCACATCGTGATTTGACACGTTCACCTATTCTCTCGATTCAGACCAGAGACGCTATGACCGCTCTTCCAAATTCGGCCTGATTGCCGAAATCTGCTTGATGCCCAACCAACAGGAGCGCGGCACGGCCTTAGCGGTGTCACCCCCATCTTAACACGAGTAAAAAAAATACGCATGTAGCCCCCTAACAATACGACCTGAGCTATTAACGAACGCGCAAGCACTTTTGACTCGCGTACCACAACTACAGCACCGAATCTCGCTTTCCTCCGAAGTGCTTGCGCCTCCGCGCCCCAGCGCCGTGGCTGTGCATCCGGCCAGTCGTATTCCGGTGTTCACCCATGTAGCCGGCAAGTAGACGTGGGCCAAAGCTTTCCAAGGTTCTTGTCTGCCTACTGTTTTTGCGGACAACAGTCCGAAAGTCACATTGCGCGATTTAGCCTCGTGATTTCAAATCGAGCGAAACTACTTCCAAGGCTCTTGGGAGGATAAATTGTACAAGGATAAACTTTGCAGGTAATGGTGGTAGTGGTAGTTGTTTGTTTGCGACTCACACCTGAACGAAACACAAACAATAACATGCGACGTCAAAATAAAAATAAAAATTGTGAAGAGTGAAACACATTCCCTTCGTGTCGGCCTGACGTTTCAGCATTTTCAGTGAGGGTTGGCCTGAGGTTTGCGGTTATTCCGGCAAGGGTAGGTAGATTACCTAGGGTCAGGGAAACCGGTGGAGCGTTTGCGTTGACATGTTTCATTCCGTGAACGCCTAATCTTTGGAGAATGAGTAACCCTTTCATAGTTCTGCTGAAAGGTATATTTGCCCCGGATTATAGGTCGAGGGAAATTAGAGGCGCGGTACAAAACCGAGATGTAGAGGATTTGGTGGTTGTAGATGACGAGAAGTCTCATTAGAGGGAATTAGTAAGATTGACATCATAGTGATCGCCTGCGCTCGACGTAATCTTGATGAACAACCGCAAGTAATAGGAACAGTGGGCAGATATCGCATACTATACCACATCGCACTGATCTTTATATCAAAGGACACTTTTGCTGTCTTGGATCAAAATGGCAAATCGTCTCTCGCATTCCCTCAACGAAATCGAGTCGCATACGCATGCTATCAAGGCACAGGATAACGATGAGGACGTTGTATCTAAGCACGGAGAGCAGATTGAAGAGGGCGACCATGTGTACACTCGAATCCGGGGTGGACGACACGAAGGTGATGTATGTTTTTTATCTTGATACTACAATCACTATACCATCCCTCCATGTGTACCGCGTTGTGAACGGAAAAAGCATGGGATAATATTTACATACGATGTAGTGATGAGGAAGTTAACCATCTAGTAGGTAGAAAAGCTTGTAACAAGCAGAGAGGAAGCTGATGCAGAGGGTGTCAAGCATCCACCAAAGGTACGGACGAGATGGTACGGAGTCGGAGTGAGAACTGACGAGCGATTCAGGTGCTATTTACTGATCAAAAAGGCAAAGGCGTAGCCCACAACCCAGGGACGCTGGATGTCACTGAGAAGACACAAGGTCAGCAACCCCAATAAATAGCAGTAAAATAGACAAAACCCCAGTAGTAGCAGAAACAGCGTACCTGGTCTCAGAGCGGGGAAAGAGACAGACACTTGCGTGATAACCACAATGATAACGATGAGTAAACACAAAGACTGACTCCGCTCCGCCCATCTCCACCACGCCCACCATTCCATCCTCAACTCCCCAGCTTTCTCTCACCACAGCATCAAACCATCGTCTCACCTCATCCCGCCATGTACCCATCCAATCACACCATCTCCCCCATCTCCCACAAAACTCCGCACCACAACCATTCCATCCCGTCAGCAAAAGACATCATCCACGACCACGCCCCAGTCTCCGTGCCATGTTTTAACCGCCGGAAGCCACCACTTTCCACAGCTAACCAGCTAACCTGCCAAACAAGGAAAGTTGCACTGACCGCTCCGGGTGTGACTTTTACCACCTCTCAGCCGGCGGCTGTGCGACAGGACCGGCAAAAATAAAGCAAAAGGGAGGCTGATGCGGATGCTGATGCTGATGTTGCTTGGTGGTGCTTTTGCTTCTTTCGCCAATGTGTGATGCTGGTATGCAGATCTTCACGTGCGCGTCGCCAAGCCATCGTCATATGCTGAGCGGGGGGGTAAGGGATCAATGTGTGTGCGTTGTCGCTGAAAATGGTATGCCGAGGCTGGGTGCGGACAGCTGGCGACTCCGAAGAGTGTCCGAATAGACTCCGCATGACCCGCCAGCATGTGGGATTTGCCTCTCGCATCGTATGATATCGTCGCTGTTGCTTTTGCGTGATTGTACTTGCAGCACTGTACATACATACGCATGCGGTAGAGACGAAGAGAGAAGAAATTGAGTGGGTTTGCAGTATGTGCTTCTTCAGCAAGCGAAGCCATGCATGCAGTGTGAAGGCAGATGTAGGCAAAAGCACGTGAGCGTCAGGCGTGAATTTGTATTATCAAATGTTTATTGATTTCGTGTTGAATAGTGCATGTCTTCCAAATCGCCGTACAGAGTGTTCCAAGCCATAATCTCCTCCCAATTATCAATCTTGGTGGGTATAGAACGAAAGAAACCCAGTTCCCCTCGCTTTTGTCGCAAACCTTCCGTATCCGAGCCTCGTAAAGTAAACCGCCACCAGTTATCGTCCAGTGCCCCGCACCCGGACGTGTGTATATGTACATAAGTGTCTTCCGCCACGTCCGGGCGTTATCTTATCGTCGTACTACCATGATTTTTTCGCATCTAAGCAAACTGGCTGGCTCCGCCGGACTCGAGCAGGTCCATCTCGTCCTGGGTCCATGACAAGTTTTGGAAGCGCGCTGGCAGCTCAGAGCGATCGAAGAACAAGCCCTTTCCAGCCTCGACGGGTCCAAGGTTCCTGCCAGCTGCACCGCCAATATGTCCACCAACAAGAGCACGAGGGGTCGCGTTCAGCGGGCCGTGCTGCTGTGCCTTTTGTCGGTATGCCTTGAACGACGAGGGCAGCTCGTTCATAGGAGACGCTGGGTGCACGTGCGGGGTGTGGTCGATCTCTGCAATCCGGCATTAGCTATTGAAGGGAGGGCATGCTTGCGATCAAACGTACTCTGGGGAGTTGTGCGCTTGCCTAAGAAGCGGATCATGGGCTGACGGTGAGAGAGTGCGCGTGTTGCGTTCATTGTGAAATGTGTGATGTGATGATATAGTGGTGGTGGTGTTGGTGTTCGTGCGGAGGATAGATAACAGCGCGTATCACGTTTAGAAACAAGCCGAAGTAGAGCCAGGAGCTGGAGGGGTCGCCGATGGTATTTTAATCACGAGGTCGTCAGTGTTGAAGAAGTTAAGAGGTATGCGACAGGTCACTGCTGAATAGAATGTTGAGAAGAGGACAAGCAAGAAGGTTGGTGGAGGGGAGCCGGTAATGACGAAGGAGCATAAATATTATTCACAGTCGCGGACGGAAGGCCAAGGCCGAAGCCGATAGTTCTCCCACACATGTGCCCACACTCGAACGAGCAGACCGAAAAAAACACGCGCTCCTTGCATTTCTAAGCCTGGGCGACGGCGGCGGCGCAACGCGGGCAGCTCAGCACGGCGTTTGTGGGCCTCCGCGCAATTGTTGGAGTCGTTCTTTCACTTGTAGGTCATAGCTTCCTGCAGTCGCGCCGTCCAGCCCGCGGGCTGTCTTTTCTGTTCTCTGCAAGTGCATCCCTCCCCACCAATTGAAACGCCGCAGACGCCCGCCCGCCTTATCGACCCCACGGCCGTTCTCCGCATCCTGACCAGCGGGAATTGCATATTGATTCTTGCTTCTCCGATTGCGGTTCCGACCTTGCCACGATGCACGAGCTCAACCTTTATGGTCAGGTAACATTTGCGCGCTATGAGCAGGTGCTGAACATTCTGGCGGGGGTTACTGCTATGCAACCCCAGCGCATCTACGAGCGACACATCATCTACAAGCCATTGCGCGAGCCCGAGGAGCCGGGCTCCAATCTGGGTCGTCGTGGTGGCACCCAGACGGTCGCCCAGAAGCAGGCGAAGCAGGCCGCGCCCGTTGTCCTTTATCACACCCAGCTGGTCCAGAAGCTCTCTGAAGATGACTTTACTGCGGAAGACGGCCCGCCACAGGAGAGTGGAAAGCCGCTGTCTGCAGAAGTAGAAGATGCAGAGGAGCCAGTGTGGTCGTTTGTGTTCAAGGACGTTCCGGATACTGGTGACAGAGGTGTCTCTATCCGCTTCACCAACACAACTGACTTGCTGTCCGGCGACCCTCATGCTCATATGCTCGCCTCAGGGCCGAACCAGTTAGACCATCTCCCAGCGTGATGCCACTGCTCCTCTGACACAAGTGTAGGTTTGTCACCGAGTACTACGTAGAAGGATATCGTTTCATCCACGGCAACGTCGTTATTTTCCTCCATCGCATCCTCCACGAGCCAGGCGTCCGCAATGTCCAAAATGCTCCTAAGACAACACTACCAAGCTTCACGGGGCTCAAACTTCTTGACCCAAGTGGTGCATACATACTTGATGCTACGGTTCAGATTGAGGACTTCAACAATGCGGCTGTATTGGAGGCAGGGGTGAATGAGCTGAAGAGGTTCCAGACGCAGATGAAGGGCTGTGTGAACTTGTTCTTGCCAGATCGGCTCGCACAAGACTCTCGCGTCAAGTACAAGCCCCCTCCGCCTCCTGCCACTCAAGCTCGGCCTCGATGAGTGTCTTCGTCGTCTTGTTAGATGGTAGCGCAAAACATATTGGACTGTGCCATACAGACCACAGGAAAAATAATAATGCCATGCTGGCAAGAATCCAGTTACGCCTGATGGAAGACATGAGAGATCAAACCTTTAGTAGACGTCTTAGAAGCCAGCAAGGTGCTTACACCTGGAGTCTATGTTTTGGCGCAATTTGGTGAAGTAGCCCATCGCAGTTAGACAGAAGCTGCTCGTGCGCCAGCTTTGCATATTTTCTCTGGAAGCTTTTTATATTCAGTTGCCTTAGTTATATAAAAATAAAACTGTGGTAATGAGATTTCACTTCGAGAGCTATGGACAAGGCGAGAAGTGCATGTGTGGGGACTGTCGCGCTAACCAGGCACGTGCTACCGCGAATTCGCGTTTCGCGCCATGAGGTAGATGCGAGCGAACAACCTCATCGTCTGGACTAATCAACAGAACTCGCTCCAACAGAAGATCACCGCCTCCATGCCCAACTTTTCTTCAGTAGCATAATCTTCGACATGACAGCACCCCCAAGCCTGAACAAGCGGCCAAGCTCCGACAGTAAAAACTTGTCACCGCCTCCTTCGAAGCGACGGCAACAGTCAACCATCACAAGTTTGTCGGCACTTACGAAAGGCAGTCGGTATACACTGACAAGCACCAGACAAGGCCGTTGCCAGTTTCTTCACGCCTACTTCTAAGAAAGAGCCAGAAAAGATGGTGTGGCGGATTGTGAAAGACAGTTTGTTGGTTGGACGCTTCGGCGCAGCAACGGCAACAACGCTGCCGCCTGCCGCATGCAAGCGCAGAATAGCAGCATTCGACTTCGACTCCACGTTGATCACATCTGCCTCTGGGAAGACCTTCAGTCGTGATGCAAATGACTGGAAATGGTGGGACAGTAGCGTCCCCAGTCGGCTCAAGGAGCTTCACGCAGAAGGCTTTCTTATTGCAATCATCAGCAATCAAGGCGGAATCAGCCTCAAGCCTTCCCCGAAAACTCTCAAGTCTGATCAAAAGCGTCTAGCTGATTTTAAAACCAAGGTAACGGCGGTACTCACCCAACTTGACCTTCCTATCTCGATCTACGCTGCAACAAGCCGTGACCACTACAGGAAGCCTAGGACCGGCATGTGGCAGGAGCTACTGGAAGACTGCGGTCTGAAAAATACCGAAACTGTCGATCTGAATAGTTCCGTGTTTGTTGGGGATGCTGGGGGTCGCGAGGCAGTGGCTGGTGGTGTTGTAAAGGACCACTCATGCTCAGATAGGTCCGTGAACGCCCCGCCCCATGCACTGCTAGAAGTGGAGGAGTGCTAACCCTGTTCAGAGACTTTGCAGCTAACGTCGGGATACCATTCCATACACCAGAGGAGTACTTTCGCCATGAGGCGCCAAGGCCGTTCATACGAGCGTTTGACCCAGCCACCTTCCTTGGGGAACGGACTGAAGACTCAACATCTGCACGTAAGCTCGATTTCGAAAATGATGCATGCGGGAAACTCACACGGAACCTAACTTTGACACCAGCGATCACGTTTACGAAAGCGGCAACACCCGAGATCATTGTTTTTTGCGGGAGTCCTGGTTCTGGGAAATCATCGTTCTATTGGAAGCATCTGCAACCGCTTGGATACGGACGAGTTAACCAAGACACTCTCAAGACTGTATGTTCTTCTGCACGTGTCGTGCAACATATCTACACTTTGAGTAACTAGTTGAAACAGCGCGAGAAGTGCGTAAGATCAGCCACTGCACTTATCGAAGAAGGCACGAGCGTGGTTGTCGGTATATCCCCCGGCACCCCAAGCAATTCCGTATACAGACTAACGAAACCAGATAATACCAATGCCGATCCAGACACTCGAGCCGTGTGGGTTACGTTAGCGCAGAAGTTGAATGCACCCATACGGTGCGTGCTCTTCATGGCTTCGCCTAAGCTCTGTGAGCACAATGATACGTTCCGTGCTTTGAATATTGGACCAGAAGTAAGTTTCGTTACGTTCATCCATCTCGTAGGTAACTTCGGGAAGGGGCATTCCAATCACTCCAAACTTGTTATTACACTACCCTAATGAGGAATCTGAGAGACGGCACGTCAACCATTGTCATGGATATCCCGATTGGAATCCGCGGGCGAACCCCCATGCTGACATCTAATCTCCACAAAGACGAACCGAGAATCTCGCACTATCCTGCCACATGTCGCGTTCAGTGGTTTCGCGTCACGATACCGCGAGCCTAAACTGTCAGAAGGGTTCGTAGACATCCTCAAAACCGACTTCCGGGTACGTGTCATCCGTTTACACGAAGCGAAGACTTCCTAGTCTATACCGCAAAACCTAGAGCATAAGATACCAGGACTAACCGAGACGTGTATGCAGTTCGAAGGCTCCGACGAGCAGAGAGCGCTGTGGAGCAAATACTGGATCTGATTCGATGACGGTTCGCACTGCGGACGCGAACCAAACGCTACCCCACCTCGTTGTTATCGGCGATTACGACGCTCTCAAAGCGCGTTTGGAGCGTTGCAATGTGGACAGAGTCCGACGCATCGCGATTGGATGGAAGAGATAGTGTAGCTGGGAGCTGCTTGCTGAGGGGCCGCCGTCTGCCGGGTGGTGGTTCGCAGTGCTTAGTCTACGCCATTTGCGTCACGCCGTTGGGAACACGGCTACTACCTAATCGAAACCGGCACTTTTTACATGTCGAGTTTTGTTTCTTTCAAAAATCTTCCATGGTTGACTAACGTGTTTTTCCTTGGAAAAAGTACCTCGCACGTGCCCAGCCCGCTGTAAAGATACCCTGCCGTCCGTGGGCAAACATCAACAAAAGAAGCGCGTATGATCTACATGTTGATATTTGTTCTTGTGCCGGTACCCCGAGTTCTGGTGTGATTCTCACCAACTTTTATCGATAGCTACTTTACCCATGTCCCATGTCTTCCAGCCGCGGCACATCGGCGGTCATTGCACCGGTGGGTATGTCACGTTGGTCCTAGGAATGCATCCGGTCAAACCAGAAGATCAGCAACACTAGACGAGTCTGGACTTGGATCCTGCAACCAGCCGTCGGAATCTTTGCGCGCTCCTCCTAATAGCATTGACAATCTGGAAAAATGCAGAGTTTCGCTGCTGACAATGTTTCGACATGGAGCGATATCGGGGTGAGACGTGGTTTTTACGGCACACGTATTTACAACCACCACTAACAGTCTGCCTTCATATTCAGCTCTGTCAACAGGCTGTTCATCATGCACGTTGAGCGTTGCGCGGTGTGGATGGGTGGGCGCAAACGGTATTCTCCCGCCCGCTTCTGCAGGCCCTCCGTGCCGTCCGGTCTGGCCATAGAGAAGCACAAAGGAAGGCCGTCAAGCGAGCGGGGTGGCTGCCGACTTCAGACCGGAGCCGACACTACTCAGGACTTTTCGCCCTGTCGTCATGATGCGAAGACCCAGGAGCCTGTCACCACGGTGCCGACACGGAACAGGTATGGTATTGGTCCAGTTTTTCTTCTGCTGGGCTCGATTGCCTCGACACGGCACGGGGAACATGCCGCACGTATCATTTAGAGAAAATGCTCTTGTCGGTGAGCATTCTCAGCTGGAGGGAATGGACAAAATGTGATGACGTTGATTGAAACTACATAAAAAGTATACATGGGAACGACTTACTGGGAGATGCGCTGGCGGTGAAGGTGTGAGGCTTGCATGGACGCATGCGAACAAGGGGTCAAGTCGAGCGAAAACAAGGTGCGCATAGTGCGACAGGGGCAGAGTGCCAATCAGCAACGGGCCAACGGTCTAGCGCTTCCAACAAGTTCCCCGATTTGTCTGGAAGGTCGATGGCTTTTTCGCTGGGCTGAAAGTCTGTCCCAACCTCCTTTTAGGGGTCCGCACTTCGTCAGGTACCGACCACGCGATGTCATGTCACGTCTCGGTTCGTATCGTGACCATGCGACGGCCAGCTTGACTCGAGAATGAGGCATAGCGTTTGAAACGCAGGCCGGAATAGATCAGGCAGTGTTTTGAAGATCG
Source organism: Stemphylium beticola (assembly GCA_029100535.1). Taxonomy (NCBI): domain Eukaryota; kingdom Fungi; phylum Ascomycota; class Dothideomycetes; order Pleosporales; family Pleosporaceae; genus Stemphylium; species Stemphylium beticola. The sequence goes on along the minus strand of JARBXR010000042.1, from coordinate 32,718 downwards.
TGAGGCTCAAACGTCGGTTCGTGTTTGTTTGTTTGCACAACACCAGCAGGTCCCTTTGGCCGGATGCAGAATGGGCCAATCATTGTGTGGGACTGAGACGGGAAAAGCACGGGAGAAGCGACATGGAGCTCACTAGAAGATGCCTGTCGATGGATGTCATCGCTGCGAGACGGCAAAGGGCGAAAAGAACAGCGGCAGAAGTAATGTACACAGTCTGGCGAACCAAACCGGTCCCCTTGCACCGCCCCGATAGACGAGTCTGTCAAGTGGCAGCCACGGTTGCGCTCACAGCAGTTGAGTGGTAGAGGACGGATGATAACCACGGCGTTGGTAGCACAGCACTTTGCACGATACAGACAAGGCACCGTTCAACACCAGACCACATACCACGGAGCAGTCTGGTGTGAAGCCAGTGTGAATCAGCGGCTGTTCCTGCATGTCTTACTCAGAAGCTTTTTTTCTCTTCACGATGTAAGAAGGTTCAGAGCTGAGGAGTGGGAACCGCGTGGCAGGGATGATTTGTGCCGCCTCCACCAACGACATATCGCATAATTAGGTTGGGCAGGTGAAAATTCAACACCGAGGCAGGCCCTGTAGATTGAGTTGGGTTCGGTCTAAGCGGGCTGCTGTGTTCAGGCTGTAGCATCACGGACATGGTGGTCTGAAGCGCGGCATCAAGTGCTGGGGGGGCCCTTGGAGCAACGGGCGCCGTGGAATGCCTATGAGCGTCACGGTCTTGTGCACCGAAGCAGCCAGGGCCTTGTCGTCGAAACCGGGGAGCTTTCCACAGCTGCCGGAACTGACTAACCCGTCGGCGTCTAGCGAGTGGTCGGGGTGACGGTTTCTCAGTGGGCTTGGCTTGCATTCTTGCATTTGGTGTGAAAGAGCCTACCGGGTGGTCACTGCCCACACAAATGGTCCAGCATATCCCACCCCATCTCTCTCGTCCGCCCACGTCAATCGCCTGCTCCCACGACGAAACCTGCCAGTCCAAAGCCATTGTGTTATCGCTGCGCTGTCCGCTGCTTGCAACTGTCGATACTTGCTGCATCCAGAATCGGCTCTCTGCGCCTTGGTGAGTGCGACGTATCCCAGCCCACCGCGCTCACGTGCCGTCCGCTTTGGGTGCGCTTGCCGACGGGCGCTGACCTCGTCTTTGCAGCATAAACAGGCCGAACAGTACATACGTGGTCGGCTTCGTGGCACCCTCCCAGGCACTCTCAAACATCGCTCGACCGCCTCTCCGTCCCAAAGCAGCGTTGCCCTGTGACCGCACGGTGCTGGCCGCACTTTGCGCGCGCACAGTCGTTGCCCGTTGCCTTTCTTAAGCTGGTGATGGGATCCCAGCACCCGGCGCGCAAATTCACGTCACGCCCCGACCGCCAGAGCCAACTGCCACTACTACCACGCTGCCACTATCAACATGCACGATCATAAGCCGCTCACCCTCCCTCAGCTTGCAGCCGCTCGCAAGTCTTCGAAAAGCTCATTAAACATGTCTGAGGATCCGACTGCGTCAATCTACTCCAATGCCGACTCTGGCTTCTACTCGGCATCCGAGTGCTCCACGCCGCCTACGCCAAGTCAGTACACGCGAGGTCACTTCCGCTTCCCCAGTTCGGCCTCATCATTGTCGTCGAGCCCGCCCACCTACGACCCCGTCGAGCAACCCAACAGCTCAGGCAAGCTTCCCAAACTAACCGAGGAGCCCTTTGAGCGTGAATACGACTATGGTAACGAATGCTCTTGTGAGTTTCACATGCAAAGTCGGCCCGCTTGCAGTACTGATCCAGCCTCAGGCGACACTCAAGGCACCTACGGCCACGCCCAAGATTGCAGGATATCCAGAGCCTATGACCCGCAGGACGAGTACTTCACCACCTGTGACTCTGAAATGCGTCTGGCAAAACGAAGGCGCTCGCTCGAAGCCTCGGCGCACAGCATTGCCGGCAAGATCGAGAGGCGCTTTCCTTCCTTGTCCCGCAGAGTACGCGACCGCAGCTCGACACTCAACAGGGCATCACGTAGCGCGACCCCTTCAAGAGTCCCGTCCACTCGCTCTTCGTCACTCGCTGGCTCCATCTACCATGTCTCGACCCTAGACCTTCCAGCAGAGCACTCGTCGCGAACTTCCACCTCTGCTCTGACAAGCAGGGAGCAACTCAGCGAGGATGCGCCTACACCCATGGCTATCGACGTCGGCAAGGCCAATACCATGGAAATCGACCCTGAGGAGGTGGAGCGCGAGCGATACGCTACTACGCCATTATTACCACCATTGCTTGTACCTTCCCGAAACGATGACCTACCGGCATCCTCGCCTCTGCAGTCGCCAGCGGTCGCCGACGCGACGCAATCTCTGGGACCAACTCCAGCCGGCACCCCGCCAACGCGCACTTACCCTACACCCCCTCTCTCCTCGAAGCCGTCATTCGCATCCATAAGAGGACCAAACGCAGGGCACATGGTGGCGTCGGCGGACATTCCTCCACTGATGCTTGCCCGTCACGACGACCCATGGGCCGATGTCTTGGGCCATGCCAACTTCACCATCCTCCCGGAGCCATATGTTCCCGAGGTGTGCGATTCCGCGTCCGTCGAAGAGCACCTGGCCGAGTGGGCCCAGGCTCGTCGCAACTACGCAAAGCACCAAGTGCGAACCGCGGAACACTATGGAGTGACATCAAAGCACTACCTCCTCACCGAGCAAAAATGGGCTCAAATCGACGCCGAATGGAAAAAGAACCACGATCTGGCCAAGGCACACGCCATTGCCATCGGCCAGGAGCTTGCACCCTACTCGCCCACAGAGCCAGGACCTCTCAGCAAGATGCCTACACTCCACGACCCCAAGAGCGAGGGCAAGTTCCCTAAGCTCGGTGACGAGGATGTTGTCGGTCCTATGCAACAAGCCGCCGCACTACTACCGAGAAACCCTTCGCGTAAGCGCGCGTTTTTCAAATTTCTTAGCGACTTGCGGTTCCCTGGTACATTCCTCGGCCGCTCATCGGGGGGAGTCCGGGGCCACTAGAACCATGATGTGACAGTGGAGAACCCCTCCCTCCCCTTCAACCCTGTCGATAATACGTGCGATTAATTCCCCTACCACCGCGCACGACTGTACACTTACCATCTCCCTTGCACTTGTCAGGCTCAAGGGAACTGTTCTACGAAAGTACGACTGTATGACCAAATATACCGGCCCTTGATTGGAGCCACGACCACAAGGCTCATCACCGAGTCACGAATTTCCTATGTTTATAAAACAATATTAGAAAGGCTTTTCTGTCTTGCGCAGTACAGTGGTCTGTCTGTACTGCGCTTCCCTTCAATGGGATTCTTTTGGTGTTTGGTTGGCGGGTGGGAAAAAAAAGCGAGGCATGCTTCTGTGCATCAGGCGAAAAGCGAGCATCATCATTACGTTATGATTCCCGCAGCGGCTCTTCAGCCAATTTCATTGTTTTTGTCATCTAATCACTTTCCTTTATGTTCAAAGCCAGAGGAAGATCGCTCTTGGTTTCGGCGGCTATACCTTTAACTCGTCCTTGTCTGGGACTCGAGGGGGGCAAGCGCAGTCGTGGGTTTTCATTACCCTTTTTGGCAGTAGGAGGAAGTAATCAGGCTTCTTGGGACACGATTCAATAGATATTGATAAGGTCTAATAGGTCCACTTGGGACGTGAATTGGTTGTACGGCTTGGGCTGGGGTCATGGTCAGATGTAGTACGTACCACGCTTTAGCTTGGCGTGTCCTCGAAAGGAAGCATCAGCCATATGGACAAATGAAATCCCTAGCCAAGCACACATATCTTACCAGATCCTTCTTGGTTGTCCACGTATCCTCCTCTTCTCTGCCACATGAAATGTACCTACGGGAATGCAGCCGTTGAGCAGACCGTCGGACAAACGACAATCCGCATTGCACCATTTGGCACATGACGAAAGAAAGCACCTTACTTCCAACCTCGAATCCTCCTGCGGCGCACATTGCTGCACAGCCCTTTTTCTGCCTTACCACATAGGACTCCAGCAGCACCTCGATCACGCCATCATCGGACACGAACCCAAAACAAGCTTCTGCAAGCCTCTCTCTTTCCCACTCTACCCGCAACACGCCCCGCCGCCCGTCGGCAATCTCTCAGATGCTGAATGGACCCCCCCACACGCACATGATGCTACCACCAACACAACACATGTCTCAACCTCAAACATAACCCATGGCCAGTCTAGAAACCGCCACATGACGACACACACATACCCCCGATGCTACCGTATACAAAACTCCGGACGCGCCTAAGATGGACAGGCAGACAGACGGGCAGGCGCCTCTTTGTGCAACCGCGGGGAATAGAGAGCTAGTAACCCGCCTTGGTCGTACGTGTCACAACTAAGATGGACCTTACGCGAGAGCAGAAGCAGGAGCAGGAGCAGGAGGCAGCAAAGGCAGGAAAAAAGGGTACGATGGGTGGATGTATTCCGCGTTGTGTAACTGACGACTGACTGGGGCGGCGCCACGCAGAAAGTCTAAAAGATGAAACTAGTAACCATGGCATTCTTTAGGGCTGTATACCGGGATGAGTATTTTTTTCCCTCTCCTTTCGAGGAAAGGATTCCGTTGGGGGAGGATGGCGTTGTGGAATGTTGTGTTACGCGCTTTGTGGGGGAGGGTAGGCGAGATTGTGGCATGCATGATGATGGAAGGGGTTTATGCGTTGGTTTAGTAGTGCTGGTGCCGGTGACGGTGATGGGTGCAGAAGCGAGGGAAAGGTGCCAGGCATCTGTCAGTGTACCTATGATCTAGATTTCGAGTGGTGTTTTGTTGGGGCTATGTGTGTGTGTGTGTGTATGTGTGCACGAGTGTGTATACCATAAGTCTTCTTATTCTTGTCATTTTGACCGATTACTCTTGTTGAGTTGAGAAAGAGGGGTATGGATGCGGGCGTGGGGTAAGAGTAAGACTTTTTTTTTCACGATTGCTATGGCATCTATGGCGGGGAATTTAGTTCATCGTGCATCTTACTTTCTAACTTGCACTCTGCGTGTCATGTCAACAGCTATCTTTCTTTACCGCGATCGATCATCGATGGTGACGACTGACCGACCGACCGGCGGATAGACCAGAAATGCAGGCATGATGACGAATAGCTGTGCGGATTTACCTGAGACGTGCGCATACATGTATGCAACGAAGATGAATCTCGGAACGTGGTGCATGCCCACTTCATGCCTGTCATTCTATCTTGGGCGCTTGGGGGGCGGGATGGGCTGGGATTCGACCAGGGGAGGGGGGCTGGCTGCTGCCACTGCTGCAACGATGAGGAATAGTCTTGGGTGACGGTGGTGGCAGCTGAGGCTAGAAACCCCAAATGAGCGTTATAGAGAGGTTAGTCGAGGTTTCGCATTGATGAACTGGGCTTTGTGGGGGTTGTCAGTTGACATGTTCTTGGGGGATCTAGACGGGTTACACGTTGACATGAGGCGTTTGTAGTAGGGTAGGGAAAGGGCCTTCTCTCTCTTCCCTCCTCTTACTTCACACTATCTTCCTATTTGCAAATATGACAAGCGAGTATGTGGTCTAGAGCACAAGCACACATACGCACACTACACTACACTACACTACCTATTCTGCAGTGCAAACAAGCTACGGCTCGTGCCGCATCGCATCACATTCTCACTGCAGTAGTTGCATCTCTCTGCCCTTGATTCCCGCTCGCAGAAATAAACATAAGCGGGAAAAAAGTGGTAAAACACTTCTCTAGTCACATACACGTAAACCCTATTCCCCCAACTTGACACTTGACCATCCACATGCCTTTCCGACCCTCCTATACCTCAAATTTTCAATATTCAACACCTGCAACATGCACTGCCGTCTTCGTTAATCGTTAGTGATGCGAAAAGTGCAAAGGACAATCATGTGTCAGCGCTACTGCTACTCTTTTCTCCTCCCCCTCCCTACCTCCCACTTAGTTACCATGACACAGCATACCGCCTTCTATCTACTTGCTCCACACCTTGCTCCACTTCAAACCTTCCTAGCCGATGCCAGAAACGCTGTGTAAAACGCCATCGACGTCGGCTCCAAAAGCCCGGAATCCGGATTTGCGGCGGGCCAGCCCTAGCGTCTTCATTTCGCCTCCACCCGCGGATGCGCCCGTAGTCGGTTGACTCTTCGGGGGGTTCTTGTCATGCGCCTCTCTCTCTTTCTCCCCGCACGCCGCCGAGCTGTCTGGCTCGGTTCTGGTGGTATGCTGTGTGACCGGGCTGAAACTTGTTGACTGGAGAGGGGTAGGGGCGAGGAGCGAAGGCCGCGGAGGCAAACAGGAAGGCGATGGTGAAGCGGAAGATTAATTGCACTTACACATGTATTTCGAAGAAGGCTTTGGAGTCATTTCTGTCCTGCATAGTGCGGGTGAAGCTCGAGAAGAAATCGTATTCTTGTAGAGTATAGATGACTTGTGCATACTCCGCCAGGCGCTCTTGGCAGGCCGTGATACTATTAGGCACGGGATATCGGCCCCATGAACGACCCAGTGAACGGCCCAGTGAATGGCCCTATTGGCGGCTTCTCATCGTTCTTCTCCCCAGCATGGTCCCGTCCCGGAATAGTCTCATCGATCGCACCCCCATTCTTCTTCTGATAAAGCCAATAGGTCTTCTCCTCATAAAAGAAGCAACCCAAGATAAACTTCTTCTCCACGTCCTCTAGTTCACCATACTCGTCATCGTACACTCTCATCGTATACCAGCAATTGGAATCGTGATAAGGGACTCCTATAATGTGCCGAGCGTGGAATTGGACCCGATACTCACGATATCCACCCTCTGGGGAGGTTCCTTCAAGCACAGGATTGGAAGCGAATGGAATGTTTGTAACGAATGGGATCCTCTGCCCTACAATGGCAGAGAAGTCGAGGATTGGTGCCCATTGCATCCTCCTGAAGGTAGGCACGAAGCCACCCAAGACCTCCATCAAGGCTTTCGAGAGGTGTCCCCCACCAAATCGATGGAATTTGGAAACCTGTCGGTCTGAGATGCCTTCTTTTTCTAGTCTGAACACAAATTCGAGCGACTGGCCGCAGTAGATTGTGTAGACGAACAATCTGCGGGCATTTTCGTATATGTATTGGGCACGCTCGGACATGGTTTGATCGGGCAACAGAATCATACTGCCGCTGACTTGCATCTTTACAAGTGTCCAGATGTTCTCAAAGGTTGCGAATTCCTCGATGACATTGTAGGGAAGGTAAGAAACAGCCGTTCCATCGAAGTCGATATTTACCATGGACCTTTGGAGATAATCTTGGCAATTCTGCATCTGGGTATTGAGTTCGATCGATGCGGCGTTCATGAGGGCCTGGAAGTTGAACTGAAATGCCATAATGATGTCTGCCGGTAGGTATGTATATGTCGAGAACAACAGTGCCAAACTCGATGTTGATGTTCTTTTAAACCATGGTCGCTACCCGCTGTTATGTACCTGCCAGAGTGAGCAGCATAGCAAAGGAAACCGCATAGCGCGCAATCGCCATACACCCAGAGAAGGCAAGCATATCCGTAACGGGGCGGCTGCTCAGCTCTGGCAGCATTGATCGCCCATGTGAAGGTACTTGTGGGAATTTGCCAGCGGGTATGCGCGAGATGTTAGTCGAAATCCTCAAATTCCGCACGCTATACACAGTAGTAACGCGGTGTGGTGAGGATATAACCTGCAGGCCAGGGAAAATTGAGCAACCACCATGGTATTCAGGTAGCCGGAGGTTGCGAAGAAAGAGTATGGCAAAGCTGCGATGCATGTCGTCTGAGCAGCAGAGAAGGAGCGTTGTTCGGATACTATGACAAGGGAAGCATGACTGACGTAATACCCGCTAACCCAAACCATGACATGTACCCCTCCCTCTTCGGCAGCGGGGGGCTTTGGCAATGAGCTTGTGAGCAGGTTAAGCTTTATTGTGCCTACTGCTTACAAGTCTTCTTTCGATGTGCGCGTCAAATGATAAGCGCAGGTATGTCGATAGCGAAGACGAGGTTGAGGGTTAGTGCAGTATGTCACTATATTCCAGGGTCAAACTTGCTTCTTTTTTAGAAAAAAAAAAACGGTAACTTTGTTAACCGTAACTGCGTAAAGGAATCCTACTTCCAGCCTCAGCCCCAAAGAACAGGCTATGTAATATTTTTCTCGTTCCACTCTCTATAGCTTCATCCATTCATCAACAAACATTCCATATTATGCAGCGTGCTCTCGCGCGCATCTTTAGTTGACCTTGAGCGGGCATCCCGAATTCTTGAACACGGGGTTGAGCTTGCCGATGCCAAAGTTCAAGAGAGCGCCTGTGATATCCGTGACGGTGCTGAGGGTGCTAGGCACAGGGCTTACACCTAACTGGTACAAGAAACAAAGCAGGTCTGCGGTGGTGGCGTCATCGGGCAACTTTCCATCGGTGAGGATATCAAAGGGTGTGCTCAATGCGTCAAAGTTGCCCTTGCCAACATTGCCTCCAAATAGCTTGGGGTACTTGATGTACATGTTGAGGATCTCGTTGGTCACGTCCATGTTCGTGTAGGGCTCGACACGCGAGAACCAGTTCTCGGGAATGCGCTCGGGAACGTGGCGCCAGCCTCCAGGTGCCGACGAGTCCTCGACAGCACCGAAGAAGCTCTTCATGGTCGCGAGGTCTGGAACACCCTTGTTGCCGTAACTAGGGAAGAGCTCGTAAAGGAAGGATGCGGCGCCATATAGAAGGAGAGAGAGAGGTCCGAAGAAGAAGTTGTCGTTCTGAAAAATGTTAGTCCCGTGCTGCGAGGGATTGATATGAAATTGCTTACCTGAGCAGCTGAGTCATCGTACCGCATGCTACGGTACCTGGCGAGAGCGTTGAGGTCAAACTTTCCACCGGAGACCTGGTCGGCGACGGACTTCATCTGCGCAAACAGTGTGCCGTTGAAGCTGTAGTCATCTCCATTCGCAAGGAAGAAGTCGTTGCGGGTAAGCGAGGAATCAGCCTCGAACTTGTTGTGGCCGTTGAGACCAGGCTGGCGGCCGAGAAGTGGGAGCGTGGCAGTGCGAGATGTGGCGTCACATCCGATACTCAAGCGACCAGAAATAACATCGCCGCCGGCTTCAATACCGAGAACGGCAAGAAGAACAGATAGGTCATAGCCAACGTTGTAGACGTTCTGTTGGGCGTCGACAAGCTCTTGGAAGTTGGTGATTCCGTCGTGAGAAAGGAAGTTGTGCTAAACTAACGTTAGTCACAGTGTAACTTTCATGACAGTGGTGCATCGCTTACGTTTGCAGCGGCGTTCAGACCGGGGCATGGTCCACGGATGTCATTGGGTCCTGGAGGAGTGTAGGCGTGAGCCTTGTCGCCATCCGCAGGGACCTTGATGCCACCCTTCTGGCTACCTGGAACACCGTTCTTTGCTCCAGTGTAGGTGTAGGGTGCTACATATGGAGCGGCCCCCTTGTGCTCAGAGTTGAAGGGGCAGTTGGCCTGGCGCTTCTCTACCGCGTGGGCATTGCGGAAAAGTCCAGAGTTCACACCAGGCTGGCCAGCTACCCAAGGGAAGGCAACGGTGGAACCAGCCTGAAGAAGGAGGAGTGAAAGGGCGTGCATAGTGGCGAAGTGGTTCCCACCAAGGATTAAGAAGCGATCGAGGATGTAGCGAAGGATCGTGTTCAAGAGAAGTGCTCTGCTAGAGACAACTTGCGAGCTTGATGTGTCAGTTCGAGTTCTGATCACCTCTTACTTATACACTTTCGCCGCCTCCTACTCATCGCCTTCTCTTGCCCTATTTGTGGTTCTTGGTTCGTATGATGGGACCGAGGCAGCATCCAACACCACCGTCATCTCCACCATGGTCTCTCCATATTCTTCCATATCCGGCCCTCTTCATTGGTCGCGTCTCGCTCCACGTCCCTGTCGAGCGAAGTGCAGTCGACGATCAACATAGTACGGGGCTGATCGCCACCACGGTAGTCCAAACTAATGGATGCAGGTACCTAGGAGAAGCGTCCGGACGCGACCGTGAGTACTAGCCAAGACTATTGGTGGGGACCATGTGGCAGCTGTAGAAGGAGAAGTGGCGTTGCGCATGGGCGGAAGGTTCGCGCTGTGCATCTGCTAGCTCATCCCTCTTGCCTCATTAAGCCTGGGGAGCAGACACTTGACGATCATTCTCCGCAACGGGACCCCTGAATGCCAAAATCTTCCAGATTAGCGGTTTGCGGGGAATATGGCTGTCCAATGGCATATGACATATTTCCACTTGCTGTTTGGTCAGGTTGCACTCGCTCAAAGCAAAGATCGGCATGAGCTACTGTCATCGTCAAAATACCGAGGCTTGCTCCATGCCGTATTGGCTATGGGCTGCTGTAAGAATCGAAAGGACGTAATAGGCGTCTATAGTAGTAGTTGAGAGTGTACAAAAAAACAAGGTCGCAGTCACTCGATGTCTGCACTCTGCTCATGTGTACCTTGCAGCGTGCGCGGAAGTTCCCGTTGGACTAGGTAGCGTCGCCCAAACACTATGCAAGATGATATCTGGGTACCAGATGTATACTGAAAGCTGGCCCAATTCTGTACGCGATGTTGAAGAGGTCATGGCGCCAAATCAAGGGGTAGTCGCCCAGAATTCGAGAGATACATTTGTTCGATCGGTGTCGCCATCTCTCTTCAGCACTGTCCGCCAGAATTCTCAAACGGCGAGTCTCTGCAAACTACTTTCAGCCCTTTCTTTCTGGTCGTCGCTTCTGTCGGCACCACCCCGGACGTAAACCTGCTGGACTTGATCGAAACGCCACGCGAGCGGCCATCGAGATTTCTTGGAACGATCTTGATCCTGGCCGCTATCTGACTTCTCGTCCTCTTTACCTCGAGCCTGCCGAGGCAACTTTTAGTTGTATGCGCGAACTCTCTCCCCACGTCCTGGACAACACGACGGACATGGAGCGGGTGATGCGCTGAACCCCATGGGGCAGTTCACTTTACGACTCCACGAGCCAATGACAACCCGCCGGGCCCTTCGGATGATTTTGCATACCTTGGAGATAAATTGGCGCTCGCGACCCAACCGCGTGAGCCCATCGATATCGATAGATTTCTTGCTAGAGCATCGCATTTGCCCGGTCTGCATGACCGCCGTCATGCTTGAAGCACTTGTCGATTTGGAGTAAGCAGAGCGTCCTAGAGCCGGGAACTCCTCGTACAGAGACCGCACTGTATCTTTGCAACAAAGCCTGGGTATTTACATTAAACCCGGCCAGTTGTTTCTGCATCTGCTGATTGAGGCGGGGTTCCCGCGATCAGTTTGCATCCGCCGCTGTGTCGTCATTGCACGAAGTGTGCGGTAATGGTAACAACCAAGACAAGTAGATCTCTTCTCATGATCAAACTAGTGACAATGTAACATATTGATTTTGCTTTTAGTCACGCTGACACTCCTAGCACTTTGGATAAGGTTAATCAAGCAGGAGAAATAGTTTTGTCTTGTGGAGGGGGGAGATTGTGCGCGTGAGGCCAGGAAAGGATTAGAAACTTACTCGATCACACCGCGTCACATCGCTTCCGTCAATCACAGTCGCCAAAGTTTGAAGTCAACTCAATCCTGATGGGTGACGGCCAGTCTGCACACTTGTGAGGACTTGTCCTCCAAAGGCGGGGCGGGGCGCCCACGTAGTATACATTGCGATCTTTACCAGTCGACCATCTTCCTAGTCCGAGACTAGCCCTATTCACTGTCGAGAAGAGAATAGGCTTCATATGTTCCCATCTGCTCGCATTCCCTCTCCCTAACCTCCAATCGAGCAAAAAACCTTGCCCCCTCCCCCCCCGGCCCGCAATGACACCACAAATGACCGTGAATGCTCTTGAGTAGAAAAAAATCAGCGTTAACCTTCTTTCCCACAGAGCTCCGTTAACCGGACTGCTTACTAGACAGCAAACATACAAGGTCCTAGTGCTAAACACTAGTACACGAATAAGAACCGCGACTTGAAGTGTTCACCTCGAGAAAGAATCCAGCCAGTGGGGCCACTGCAGAACGGTGTGGAGTCCAAGACAACCTGTAGCGGGTTATTGTGGATAATGGTTAACCGATGTGGAGTCTGTAGCGGTGAAGCTATTACGGAGACCGGGTGCAACGTGTATGAATGTCCAAAGAAGAGCCGAGGCATGATTCAAGAGCGAAAACAGTGTTTTACTCGATTCTTTCAGGTAACGCTAATGTAGACGATTATGTACAAAACGCGACGGGAAAGGACACCAGTCATGCGGATCGGTATCGAGTGCCAGCAACTATGGATGCCGGCTCGAGTACGCCCGCGCGCCGATTAAGATGATACAGATATAAGAGTGGTGTAGGAATAAGGGCGTGATAGGCCCCATTGAAACACTGTGCTGCAGAAGGTGCTAAGGCCACTTATTTATTGGCCTCGGCCTCGCGCTCAACAACGGGGTTTTGTCCACTCTTGAACTTGCTGTCTGACTGGAGGGGCTCGTTGGGTTTGTCTGCAAAAACTTCGTTTAGCCTGATTCCAAATGCAAAGAGGTTTGCACATGCTTCCTCATCGGGGTTCGACTCACCATGTCGTGCGTAGAGGTGGTGCTCCTCATCGGCAAATTTGCCTACATGGCCGCTCTCGACCTCCTTGCGGGTGAGCGAAAGCTTGCTCTTGGGAAGACCCATGGAGCCAAGGAAAGTGATGCCGTTCTTCCATTCGGTTTCCTTGCGCTTGTTGTCCCACTTCAACTCCTCGCTCATGATATCAATGACCTTGGGGAGGGCCTCAAGGGCAGCCTGGGCGTTCAAGAAAGCGAGACGCATGCGGCGGGCGATTACATCAGTGGCAGTTTGAGCGTACTCGTGACGGACGCAGTAGCGAACCTCACCATCGATGTAGGGGTAAAGCTCAGACATCTTGATGCCGCGGACAGGGAAGCGCTGCTCAGTGGGTGAGGAGAGAGCTGCGACGGACCACGCGCGGTCACCGTAGGCCTGGCACAAGTACTTGGCCACGTCGGTCTCGATGCCGTAGTGCTGGATGAGGTTGATGAAGAGGGTCTTGGAGAAACCGTGCGCACCAACAAGACGGACACGGTGGGTCTGGCAAGTGCCGTCGAGAGGAGCTTCGTCCTTGACCTGTGTTCCGCTAATGAGGGTGGGGTTTACGAGCGGTTGGGTCTTCAGACCATACTCCTTGATGGCCTCGTCAACGGTCTCTTCAGCCATCTGGCGGTAAGTAGTCCACTTGCCACCTGAGCAGGTCATCAAGCCAGAAGGAGAGGTGGTGACCAAGTGGTTGCGAACGAGACCTTCAGTCGCGCTAGCGTTAGGGTCGCGGACGAGGGGGCGGATACCAGACCAGGCAGCGAGGACATCACCGCGGCGAACGTTGATCTCAGGCTGCAGGTAGCGCTTGACCTCCTTAAGAATCCAGTCAATCTCCTCTTCACCGGCGATGGGGTTCTGCTTGATGTCGCAAGCAGTGTCTGTAGTACCGGCGATTGTGTTACCCTGCCATGGCAAGAAGAAGACCACACGGCCATCAGAAGTATTGGGGTCAATGAGACCCATGTTTGCAGGGCTGTAGTAACCGGGGAGAATGACGTGGACACCAGAGCTAGGAGCAACGATTTCTGGTACTTCTTGGTCGTCCATCTTGCGGATGGAGTCGGTGAAAGGACCAGTGGCGTTGATGATACCCTTGGCCTTGATGGAGAACTCTTCAGGCTTCTTGCCGTCGGCCTCAGCAATAAGGTCCTTGGCCTTTGCACCGCACAGGCGGCCGTTGGCATCCTTCTCTAGGCTAGTGACCTCGAGATGGTTGACAACAGTGGCACCGTAGAGCGCAGCAGTCATAGCGAGCGAGACGTTCATGCGAGAGTCGTTGTGTGCACCATCTACTCATGTCAGGTACGAATGCGAAATGAATAACTAATTGACTTACCATAGTAAACCAAAGCTCCAACAAGGCCTTCCTTCTTCAGCATAGGGAATGCATCCAAGGCCTTGCTCTTGGTCATGTAGTAGGAGCTCTCAATGTTCTCTGAACCAGCGAGGAAATCGTAGAACTTGGTGCCAGCCCAAAAGTAGGGCGCTTGCCACCATTTCTGAATTGGGATCATGATCGGGAGCCATTGGGACAGGTGAGGAGCGGTATCCAAGAAATAACGACGTTCGCGAAGGGCTTCAACGACAAGAGAGTATCTAGGGCGAGGTTAGTAGGTGGGGCTGCAGACAGTGCTTTGCTACTTACTGGTTGTAGTCCAGATTCCAAACGGCCTTTTCGAGGTATCGTACACCACCGTGTACCAGCTTTGTACTCTTACTGCTAGTACCACTGCTGAAGTCGTCGCGCTCGACCATGGCGACCTTCAGACCTCTCGTGACGGCGTCGAGCGCAATACCGGCTCCGGTTGCGCCGCCACCAATTACCAAAAGGTCATATGGCTCCTCTTCAGCAGCCTCAGCAGGAGCTGCCGAACTGCCGCCACCGAGCCATTTCTTTGCCCTCTCAGCAACCTGAGACACGACACCGGCGCTGCGCTTCAGCTGTGCAATCTGCTCCTCGCGGCTTTTGGCAACAGGGAATTGTGGTGGGCGGAAGATACCCCCCTCGCCGTATGTTGGCGGGGGTACTGCGGCGGCTTCGCTGCCGGGGATATCGCGAGGTCGTAGGGTCACGTAGAGTGCTCCCGCACCAACTGCTCCAGCTCCAGCTGTGTAAAGCAGTGGCTTGATGAAGCGGCTTCCTCGTCGGGCAGCCATGATGTTCTGCGGATGGGTAAATGTGTCTCTGGAGATGCAATTGCAATCGCTCCAGGCGCTGTCGGTATATTATACAAGGGTAGCTTCTAAAAATGTTACAAAGATCTGCTGAGGCTCAAGCCTTCACATGTCGCGTATACAATTAGCGGCCGCGCAGCGGAGACGGAGGAGAAACATGGAGTTTTCTACTCACCTCGATAAGTGTTTAAAATTGCATGGCAAGCATGGAGCTCGATGATGTGAATTTTTCCGGGGGAGGTTTGACGTGAAGGAAAGGTGGCAGTTGGGAACAGTGGAGCTTCAAAGTCTGAAGGCCATCAGGCGCTTGGAATGACGAAAGCGTGGGTTCGCGTCAGGTTGCGCTCCACTTCGGGACTGACGGGACAGTCCACGCCGACAGTGCACGCCTCTGCCGTTGAAGCGCCGGAATATAGCAGCCCAATTCTGCCTGTGCTTCTACACATGCTCACCCGCGGGCTGACCGCAAGTTTCCACGGCCGCGCAGCCTTCAAACCCCCAAAGAGTGCGAAGTTGTTGCAAGCCGACGTGGCGGCTACCAACGGACGAGGAAGCTCATCCGACCCCAATGGCGATTTTGGTGGAGTAGCAAACCGGAAGCGGCACCCCCACGGAGACATGCCAAGAAGAGTGGATCGCAGAGCCTCATGATGATCTCATGGATTGTGGAGTTATGTATCCATTTGTGCTACTGACAATGAATCAAGTCGAATCATAGCTGACTATCATCGTGACGATCTTACTCCTGGGACGCCTAATCCTTTCCACAATCGATCAAGCATACCCACCACACATGTGCCAAAATCCAGGCATGCGACCATTGCGGCTCTGTCCAAAGCGCCCCAACCTACCCAACAGAACAGATGGCAAAAAAAAGTCGGATCTAAGCGCGCCCCTTTCTTATATCCGTAGGACCCACAGTAAAAGCAAAACGTCCAACGCCACAACAGCACCAGCGATGCTCAGCACCGCCCCTTGATGCACCCATCCTAATCTTTCCTTGCGTGTCTGCATGCTAATCACAGCAACAACACACAGCACGAGCGTACAGATGGTGCCGATCATGATCCCAGCATCGACCACACCTCGCTCTTTCTTCCGACTCGTCATCGTCATGAGGCCCAAGATGAGGTCCAAGACGACAGCAGCGCCTAGCGCAGTCAAGTAAAAACGCAGCTTGGTCATTTCGATCTTGTGCTGGTGAGTTTCGACTTGACCAAGCAATGCACGTCGCTCGTTGTACAAGTCAGCATCGTGGCGGGGATCACGCAGGGAGCGAAATAGAGTGCTGAAGTAACTCTCTCGACCTGCATTTTGCTTGCGGGAGTCTGTGGTTCCGTAGTTTGAGTTTGCAGCGTGTATGATGGGCGGTGAGTCGATAGTGTCATCATCATCTGAGTCTTCAATGTCAGATAGGGATGCCGGGTCGGCTCCATCCCTCCTGCCGAAGAACTGTTTCGTTTTCCTAGCGCACGCTTCGAAGAAATCTTGTCCAGGAAATTTCACGGGCGCATCGGGGTCGACATAGATGTAGTATCCTGCTTCTTCGTCTTCAGGATGGTCGTATTCGTTCCAGTAACGTTGCTGCACCTCTGGTTCTAGATCTCTGGTTATTGGCGGGGGGTAGTCAGAATAGGGCTTGCGCCCCTTCTTCCTAAATGCTTGTAGCGGTGGTGGATCGACGAACTCGTGCACTGATGTGGCGGAAGACTCTTCGTATCGCGATGCCAGTGGGCTAGACTGGCCGTCGTAGGAGGTGTTGGACGTGGAAGTGGCTGGAGGAGAAAGTTGAGGCACGGAATCGCTTGTGCTTCCTCTGGCTTTCCGGCTGCGCTTTTGGACAGGTTCCGGTAGCTTTCGAATGTCTTTTTCCAACAATGAGGTCCAGATAGGAGCGGACATGGCACTCGGCCTGCAGCAAGTCCACACAGCATGGGCTTCCAACGAGAATCCTCGGACACGCTCGACCTATGTCTGTTAGTAGATGGAACGTAAACAATACTTGGATCTGACGTACCAAATGACTCCGGTCAAGAGTCTGGATCAGAGATAAGGCCTGGTTGCCCTCACGACGGATCTCTAGAATAGCGTGAGGGAATCTCTTTGCTGATTCTGACCGCGCAGCTGAAGTCCAATCGTCACCTCCCAAGCCCTTGAACAAGTTTTCGGTCAAGCAAACATCCTTATCTAGACTCGCCCAAATACCTCCTGCTGAATTGTTGTGTAAGCCAGTGAACCGGGTGCGCTTTGAAATTGCACCGGCGATGGGTTTGGCGGACCGGTGTTCAGCAAGCCACTGACGAATGGCGAAGGCATCTTCCTTGGTAGACCCTGTCGGACTACCAAAGCGCTTCCCGTTATCTTCATTCACGGGTGTCTCCACGAAGCTCTTCACGGATTTGCGTTCCATCTTTGCCATCTTGACAGTGGCTGGTGATGGTTGTTGCGCATCGGCGTCGGTACAGACAACAACTGCTGCTTGGCCCGATGCGCAACACCGTACCTGACCGGCTGCCTTGATTCCCATACTCCCTTGTGTTTCCTCAGCTGCCCCCACTGTGCTTGCATTTTGCTTGAATGCAAACGCTTCGGCGTGGTCAAGAACAACAAGCCCAGTCGCGTCTTCGTTGCCGAGGTAGGGATCGATGTTGGTGGTGGAGGAATGGCGACGAAGGGGTGTTCCCCTCGTAGATGAATTGCGCCTGGCGTTGCTGATATAGAGACGCATATGTTGAAGCAGCAGCACCTGTGCCTCGACGACGTGGTCAGGGTGTATCCAATAGGTTGCTTTGTTCCCTTTGGAGCCCAAAGGCACCGTGTTCAATGCAAGATCAAAGTCTAGGTCATTGCCCTTCTCCAGGCTGCGTGATATACGTGCAGCTGACGACTGACCAGTAACATTAGTAGCGTTGGCGGATGATGTGCCCTCGGCATCAAAGGCAGAGCGAAGCGTGTCAAGCACATCGATGAATTGATCCAGAAGGTAGCCTAGGTCCAGCTGAAAAAGGCTGTCCGGGCGGCCACCAGTTTCCTGCTTAAAGACATGCCCGAGTTCTCTGTCCTTGGTCCAGCGCTTGTATTTCTTCAGTATCTTAATAAAGCCGGTTCGTTGGGTGACTTGGAAACGGGACAGCGATCTGATCTCTTCTCCAGTCCTGTCTTGTGTCAGCGGGGTGTCAGCGGGGTGGCTGCGAGAGCGCGGGCGCGGTTGCCCTTGTCGCGTACCTTATGACGTCTGCCTCAATCTTCGCATATCTCTCCACCGTTCTGGCAGGAAGGCGGCCGCTCGCAGGGTCGCGTTTTGCGCGTAGCTGATTTAATGTCTTGCTAATATGCTCTAGTCGTCGCTCGATTTCGCCGCTCTTGCTGCGAACGAACAGGTTGATGCGGTCATGTTGTTCCACCAGGACCTTGAAGAAGGTGTCGCCAAACGCCCTCTCGGTGCTCTCGCCTTGTCCGGGTATGGATACAGCTTTGTTCGTGCCCGGCGTCGTCTGGTGCTTGATGAGGTCTTTGAGGTAGTCGTAATCGATGTTATCTGCATGCGCGCGCTTGTTAGCGGAGGATGCTCCGTCTTGTGGCACACGACCTCGGCACTCACAATGGCCCCATTCCGGTATGGACCTCTGCCTGAGGGTGTCGCCGTACTTCATGCCAACTAATTCCGTCGATATGGGAGCCGGGGGACCTTCAATGGGGGGGAAGGCGGTCTGCGACTCTGGTTGTTGCGTCACAGGAAGCGAGCGGTGCGACCTGTCAACCGTTAGATAACAGCACTACGATAGCCTAACGTCGGAGCCATTGGGAAAGCCATCGTAAGCCTTCCGCACTCAAAACAACAATTGGGCCGTTGCGCCGTTGAATCGCCGAGAGAGCACGCCAAACGGACTGCTTACCGTGCGGCTTAACTGGGATGCGATAATAATATCGTGACTTTGGAAAGTTCCCGCTGCTGAGCCAAGGTCTTGGGCCGGACTTTTGCTGCTGTAGCCGGAACCTTGTGGGTTATATATATTTGTACGACGGAATTGCGCCAATGTACGAAGAAACGGCAGCAGGCGTGCTTGTGAAAGGCAGTAAGGACTGTAAGTGACTGACTGACTGACTGCATGCATGCGATACCCAACCTTGGAAGGAAATGACATCGGCCAGCAGCGGGCCCCATGTAGCAACTGGGCAGGCTCCGCAGCCCGGTTCACGCTATTCGCATCCTTGCCTGTCCTCCGCGATCCTTGTTCACGCACGTGCAAGGATATGCCGTTGCTGGTGGCAGACCAGCTAGCCGACGGCAGGCCACCAGCCAGCAGCCAACCACCAAAACCCACCGCCCACTCAACACCATGCTGCCATCGTAACGAGACGTGGGAAGCATACATCCGCAGTCGAAAGCCTTGTTCCCGGCTCCAAACTGAGAGAAAACATCCGATGGAGACCCTCTCTCACTGCATTCTTAGCGGGCATAGCCCTGGACTACTAGAGTCTAGGCATCTTTGCCATTCGACATCTCCACGGACGGAAACAATTCACCCATTGGCCGAATATGCCTGCGGTGTGACTGAGCCATGCTACGATCTGCCGTTGAACAACGGCAATCGGCATCTACTGCACGATCTCAGCGACCTCCTGCATATCGAATGTCGAATCGAGTCCTCAGAAATCGCTGCCCGTTTTAGTTAAACTACATTATCAAGATAGCGGGATGCATTGCTAGATACGACTCGACACCCGAATGTCACTCTTCTCTACTGATTGGACCATGTCTACATCTGGAGAAAAATGGAGCAGAAAAGCTTGCATAGAGGCAAGGACGCCATATTGTATGCGCGTAACGAACATCTCCACTTGCCTGTTGTGGGGCGGAAGCGGAAACAAGATGCCACTGGAAGATCCCTTTGCGCAATATTCCAGACCCGCAAAATGTCTCGAAAGACATCGTATGACTGTGTGCCATGGTATTCAGAAAATAATCCAAAGCTCGACCAGCATGTATTCCACGGTAGTCGGACACACACACCCTCTCCAAAAAGACGTAACAACCCACAGAAGGAACATTTTCTCACGAGCCCCACGAAACATATGCAGCCGCCGGCCGCCCGTCGCAGGGTCTCGATCCAGAGCTAAAGTGGACCTCGTTGCCCTAGTCCGCAAACCCGCCAAGCCGCGGTAACTTTTTGACCAAAAGTCCACAGAGCCGTGGAGCAACACGACTCCGTGTTCTTCATGCGATGGGGAAACCCGAGTCAAATGCTCTAGGCCTCGAAACCAGAAGCGGAGCCCCTCCTCCCGGAACATTCCGCTTACAGAGGGGTCCAACGTCAAGACGGGAAGGATGCCTATATTGTACTTGTAAATTTTCCTTCCATCCACATGTCATTCTTCGAGACGGAACAAGACGAAACATTTACGATAGCCCACGATCCTCGGAGTATTCATAGGCATAACCGAGTTCCACGGCCTACGGCGTTTGGCATTGCTTGTATCAACCTGACAGGCCAATTGGCCGCATACACCTGCATGCGAGTTCGGCATCCTTCAAGTCGCGTGCTCACCTGCCTATAATGGCGCCACCTGTAACGGACAGGGGTAACAAGGATGTGTACCTATGACATGGCGCATGCAGTCGCGACCGCACCATCGGGTCATGCTGCTTCCACTCGCGAGACGAATACTGCCCACGTGGGTGCTCTGTGTGGTTTCAACTTGCTGTCGACGTTACAAATACGAGTAGTTCCATTAGTGAAATTCAGCCTGTACTGCTGGCGGTATATTCACAGATTTTCGATCGACTCAAAGTTGAGGTCAGTGGGGCTCGCTTCTCACTGAAGGATGCAGTGATCTCAAAAAAACAGTTTCGATTGCTTCAGCAGTATAAGCCCACTCTTTGTACGATGCCGAGGCAGTCTTCACAATTTATAATGAACGAGACTGATTCCACTGATCGTCGTGGTGGCAAGAAGAAAGAGAAGAAAAAAACTTCGGACTGCTTCAACGCAATCTGAAAGAGGCTCGAAGAGAAAAATGGAAAGACATTCTCGTATCCAGGCTTATTCACATGTGCGCTGCAACATGCATGAAATCGGACACGCAATCTATACACTACACCGCTATGCAGCATCTCTTCTATAGTCGCTATCTCCTATCACTTGGCTCAAGGGCCAAAAGCAAAACCTACACATCTTATCTCGCAATCTATTTTCCGTCCACTCAGGCACCGCACCGCACATACATCACCAGCGGAAGTGATGAACAAAAGTACATGGCAACCATCTACGCAACCTATTTCCCGTCCACTTACGCAGCTCAACCGCATCTGCATCTGCACCTGCACTGTACAGAAGTGATCAACAAACGCCCACCTGACCAGCGATAAGAAAACCTATGATGCAAAGATTCGACCCAGCTCTCCTCTCCTCATCCTCAGCCCTCTTCCCATTATCATTACCACCATCATCATCAACACCCCTTCATCATAACCCACAACACACACCCCTCACCCCCCTCTCGCGCCCTCCCCTCGCCATCCACCTTCCCGCTCCCCACCCTCACCTCCTCCAAAACCTCAAACCCCAAATGGCAATAAACATCCCTACTCCGCGGCGACGTAGCCTCCAAGACCACAGGCCAGCCTTTTTCCTGCGCCATGCTGAGGACGGGGCGGATCACATGGCTTACCTTTGCGTTTTGCGCGGCGTCGTGGGACGCGTGTGTGCGGTCGTTTGCAAGCAGGACCAAGTGCAGGACGTGTGTTGTTTGTGGGGGTAAATGGGGTTTTCGTGCCGTGTGGGCGAGGGCGTTGAGTTCGGCTACGGCTGGGGGGTCGTGGGGCGAAGGCGAGTAGGTTTGTGTTGTTGGTGTTAGTTCCCTGGTTGAAATGTTGAATCAGTTTGGAGCTTTCTTCTACCGGGGTGGGCTTTGCGGGTTGGATGGGTTATCTTCATCGTCCTCCCTTTTTTTTCTGCTTCTTTCTTTCCCTTCTCTTTTGGATTCCACACGACGATGCGTTTACACGTCCTGTACTGTACTATACTTACCACACACTAGTAATCCCACTCTTCTCAATGGTAATGCATCTCGCACCGCCCTTGACCATGCCAGGTACCACAACGCTAAACACGGCTGCATTGAACTCGGTCTCGATATCTCTTCTCCCGCTCTTCTTCAACTCGTCCAGGAGTATGTATCGCTGGAACGCATCGTCTTTGAATTGCTTCGCTAGGATCTCAACAGCGTGGTCGAGTGTGTCTTCTTGGAGACCAGGCGGGATGGGGATTTTTGACATTGTTGTATCTTTATGGGAGATTTGGAATGGATGGATTGTCACGCTGGTGGTGGTGATGGGATTGGTGTATATTAGTCGATGCATGTCGGGCCGATGCACCTGGTATATACCCCGGCTGGGCAGGTGTTTTCGTCGTGTTACAGACTAATAGACGCTAGTTTCGGGTTTGCTGGACACGGCCTTGCGAGGTTGTTTGACGGCATTTTTTCACGGTAACATTTCGCTCATGAGTGACGGTGCTTCGAGAGCATATCAAAGAGGCAATGCAGAATGCAATGTGTCATCGGTTGTCACGTTGAAGACAATGTCAATTCCTCTGGAGAACGCCATACTATACACGTACATCAAACGCCCGCATATGTTGACACTGAACAAACTTGACCTCCATGACCAACATTTAACCCGGGGGGAGCAAGCTGTTGTCGACAACGTCCTGTGCCTCCATCTCCTCTACTTCGGCGCTGCTGTGGAGCGGCGAGCGGGGTAGAGCCATCAGTCCTATTTAACCGTTAGTCTGTGTCTCTGGGTCGGTTGCTGGGCCACTTACCAGTTCTTGCCGACTCGAGGATACCAAAGGGGGCAATAAGCTTCATGTATGAGTCGATCCTCGTAGGCTTGGCCGAAACCTCTACTATGCAGTTGTTGGTGCTAATGTCGAGCACCTTTCCACCGAATTGATGAGTCATGAAAGTGATGGCGCGCAGATGCTCATGCTTGTGTCGAAGCGCTTGGCTGACGGGCAGGTTTGTAGGGTGGTAGTCCTTCCTCAAAGATTCGCGAGCAGCCTCGTGCGCCGCGGCATTCCGTTCATCCTCCGACATGCCCTCGTTCTCGTATTCCTCCATCTCGGGCGGCTGGGCCATCTCCCGATGGTGAGCAAGTAGCTCCTCAAAGTATTCGGGGCCGAGAATCGAAACCTTGGCAAGGAGCAGTTCGCGCTGGACGAGGGGTGACTGGGTGTAGTCGAGCACAGCCCAGACGGGAACCAGGTCCTCCAACTGGCGGCGGGCCTGCTCTACAACGCCATCCTGGCCTTGCAGCACAATTGTCATGCGAGACAGGTCATCTACCTCGGTGTTGCAGACGACCAAACTGTCAATGTTAAATCCGCGGGCGGCCAAGATACCCGACACTCGAGACAGCACACCGGGCTCGTTCTGGACCAAGCAATTGAGGATGTGACTCTTTGGCGGAGCCTGGGAGGGAAGAGGGGTTTCGTAGAGGATGTTGCTGACGGCAGCGGGCGCAGACCAGGCAGGAGGGCGGTCTTCGGTAGGGAGCGGCGCAATGCGGCGGTGGAGGGCCTTGTAGGCTAGAGCCTGTGTGGACGAGGAGCTGGATGCCCTTGATTGCGTGCGGAGGGCGCCGGCGCATTGCCTGCTGAGCAAACTGCGCAGCGGCAGCACTGCTCGTCTGGAGGCCATGATGGGCGGGCAGTCACAGCGAATGCGATTGGCGACTGTGCACTGGGTGGCCGCGGGGGTTGCAGGTGGATGACTGCAATAAGTGAAGGCGAAGGCAGGTGAAGATGCCCCAGAAAGTGAAATCGAATCCCCGGCCGATTGTCGGAGAAGCCAGAAGCCATGATTAGACAGGCCCGGGCAGGTTCAACCGCGGCACGCTAAGTAAGCGAACTGCGCCTGCCAGCCTAACGTTGATTCATCTTCGACAACTGTTCACGACATTCACCTGCAACGCTGCAACTATTCCTAGAAAAGAGCCGCACCATGTCTGAAGAACGCCGCCCACGATCGCGCTTTGATAGCGACGAACCCGAGCGCCCTCCACGCTCGCGTTTCGACACGGACCGTCGCTCCAGGTCTCCGTCGCGACGGGAATCCGAGTCGCATCGCGCTCGCAGCCCAATTGCTCGCGAAGGCACAGACAGCCCCGCGTCGGCCGGCTTGAAGAACAAGGCTGCTGCGGCGGCGGCTGCGGCGGCTGCGAGGATTAACGCGCAGATCCAGGCGAAGAAGGGCATCCAGCATGTCGATGTGCCACCCATTCGCTCTGTATGTCTTACCTGAAACCCCTTCACTCACGCCCGTTGCTGACCCCACCCCCAGGCGCCTACTCCTCCAGTCGCCAAGTCGCCCACGTCCAACTCTGCCGCGGCCATCAGCAACGAGACATACCAGCAGGATGGTGACTACATCAAGGACATTGAAATCAATGATCTCCGTAATCGTTATACACTGACCAAAGGAGCCACACAAAAGAGGGTAAATAACTGTTTTTGCTGTTCACTGATCTTCTAGGATCACTCCTTCTCCCCGTCCTGCGGCACTGCGCTTTGCCATTGGTGTCGTATGGCGGGAGTCGGACTCTGTTTGCGCATCTCTCTCTAATGGGAGTCAGAGCTTACTTGATCTTCTAGCACCCCACCCCCGTTTATCAAATGCTAACCTCCATGTGACATCTAGATCAAAGACGAGACTGGCGCCGGTACGCAGACCCCGAGTATCACTGTCAACTTTTAGAATGCCTGCTTATACATGCAAGATGTCACCACTCGTGGAGAATACTATCCTGACAAGAACATGGCTACTGCTGCTGTAAGTAGGCACAATCGCTTCTCACGGCAAGTGACTGACCCTAGTCGCAGAACCCGCCCTTGTATCTCCGCATCACTAGTACTTCCAAGGAAGGCCTGGACAAGGCTGTAGAATTGATTGAAGAGATGAAGAAGGAAGATCTCCCTAATCTAGTAGATGAACGCCGCTTCCGCCGTCGCGAGCCCGAAAACTTTGAGCGTGACGAGTTTGGTCGGGTACGTCACTCCGTCCAGCCCAGCAAACATATCGCTAACCAATCCCAGCGCAAGTGGCCTGAAGAGAAGATCTCTGTAGGTCTCGAGCCTATCAGTGGCTTTAACTTGCGAGCACAGGTTGTCGGTCGCGGTGGCGACAATGTCAAGTTCATCCAGCAGGAGACGAGCTGCAAGGTGCAAATCAAGGGCCGTGGTTCAGGTTTCATGGAGCCCAACAGCGGCCAGGAGAGTGATGAGCCCATGTACCTTCACATTGCGTACGTATGACCTTGTTCTTGCTCATTCCTATGCTAACGAGGCATAGCGGCCCTCGTCCCGAAGGCGTGGCTCAAGCGAAGCAGCTCTGCGAAGAGCTTCTCGACAAGGTAAAGGCAGACTACCATGCTTACAAGGAACGACCGCCGCCAAACCGATATGGTGATCGAGACGGCTACTCCGGAGGCCGACCAGGATACGGCGACCGCGGCGATCGTGACAGAAGCCAGAGCTACGGATATGGAGGTGGAGGCGGCTATGGCGGTTACGGCGGACAAGGCGGACAAGGAGGCAATAACGGTTACGGCGCTCAGGAGTCCATGATGTCTCCGGTTGCTGCAACACCAACTGCCGACGCGAACAACCAAGCCTTTGATGCCAACGCCGCGCAAGCTTGGATTGCCTACTACCAGCAAAATCCTGACCAGGATCCTTATGCCGCATATGGTGGCTACCAGGCCTACCTCGCCATGCAGCAGCAACAGTATGCCGCTTACTATGGTCAGACCGGCTACGGGCAAACACAGTCGCCTGCTCCGGGGGCTGGTGCTGCTGCACCACCTCCACCGCCACCTTCAGAGCCTGCTTCTGGTTATGGTGCTCCGCCACCACCTCCGCCTGCCGCATCGCCCTCTAACTACGGCGCGGTACGTACGCCCCATTCGTGCTGGACGAGTTCGACTGACGTTCAATTAGGTTCCTCCACCGCCCGGCTTGTAAGTGTCAAGCAACGACTATGATCTCACACTTACGACAGCCATTCAACTTGACTTGATTGATTGAGCACAGTTCGAACACGTCTTCTCGTATCGACTCATGGTATTGGGTATCAAGTTGCAGAATTTTCTCTACCGCTTCGGCCCGTTTCGCTATAAAGCCACGTCGTTGTATTGGTGGTTGGGTACAGTATTCGTCTATCGGTCTGGAGTCAGTACTTTAGCTAGGATACCAATTTCAATGCCTTGTAACACGATTTGAAGGTGTGATGATTTTGCGAATGTTTCCTTGACATTAAGTTTCGTAAGCACCAACTCTGCTCGTCCGAGACAAACAGCACATGGTTAGATTTTGAAATCTTATTCAATGTCTAGTATAACCGAGGGGAATATTAAAAACGACTGAATATCAAATAGAAATCGCTATGCCCTCTCAAGGACCGGCTTTCGATGATGACTACCGTCCACTCTCTGATTGGGTAGAAACTGTAGGGTTTCTCCACAGCGGCGCCATGTGCCTGGCCCTAGTCCTGGTACCGAGACGCGGAGCGATGTCGCTGGGGATAATTTGTGCTGATGCGCCTTCGACTTTCCCCCATCGTATTGCCGCCACCAGACGCGCTTCAAGATGCGGTCGCAAATATTCCGTGCCGGCCAAGCAGCCCAATGCAGGGTGAGTAAAAAACTCGATGCGGATGAGACGTGGGCATGCAATTGAAGCATAAGACTTGTGACAGTCATACTTGCGCCTCTCTCTATGCTGAAAGTAATCCAAAGTCCCAGAACAACTGCTGACGAAAAAAACCACTCAAAGCCTCACCTCCTCCCCTCCCTCCGCCAATCTACACTGCAACCTCGAAGATGTCTCGCCACAACCCACGACCCGCCCACGGCCCGCAACATCGACGTCGCCTCGCGCACCCCGCCGTACGCCAAACTGCTCTCGCGGCTCGAGGAAGTGCGCCGCGTACTCGGCTCGTCGCGACAATTGACGCTGGCCGAGAAGATCCTGTACTCGCATCTCGAGAGCCCGGAAGAATCGCTCATGAGCAATACGAATGGTGGCAGGGATGTGAGGGGTCAGGCAAACTTGAAGTTGAAACCTGATCGTGTGGCTATGCAGGATGCTAGTGCGCAGATGGCGCTGTTGCAGTTTATGAGCTGTGGATTGCCAAGTACGGCGGTTCCGGCGAGTATTCACTGCGATCATCTCATCGTGGTCAGTAATGCCATTGCGTCTCCTGGACGCATACAAAGGTGTTGATGCTGATGTATATGATAGGGTGAGAAAGGTGCCGATACAGATCTACCACAATCTATCGCGGGCAACAGCGAGATTTTCAACTTCTTGGAGTCAGCAGCAAAGAAATACGGAATCGAATTTTGGCCACCGGGCGCTGGTATTATCCATCAAACCGTGCTGGAGAACTACAGTGCGCCGGGTGTGATGATCCTAGGAACAGACAGTCACTCGCCGAACGCGGGTGGTTTGGGATCAATCACAATCGGTGTAGGAGGCGCGGATGCAGTAGACGCTCTAGTAGATGCGCCATGGGAGCTCAAGGCGCCCAAGGTTCTGGGTGTCAAGCTCACTGGAGAACTCAGTGGCTGGGCTTCTCCAAAGGATGTGATTCTTAACTTGGCTGGTCAGCTCACAGTTCGGGTATGTATTTCTGAGTACCTTGAAGTACTCCAGGCTTACGTATGTATAGGGTGGTACTGGCTTCATCATCGAGTACTTTGGACCTGGCGTGCAATCTTTGAGTTGCACTGGCATGGCAACGATTTGGTAAGTTCAGCAAACCACGAAAAACGACCAATACTAACAAGAGTAGCAATATGGGCGCTGAAGTCGGCGCAACTACCTCCCTCTTCCCCTTCTCTCCCGCACATGTTCCTTACCTGCAGGCGACACACCGTGGACATATTGCCGAAGCAGCGGCCAAGATCGCCCAGTCACCAATGCAGCAAAATCTCTTACGCGCGGACCCCGAAGCTGTTTACGATAAGGTGATTGAAATCAACCTCTCGGAACTCGAACCGCATATCAATGGACCTTTCACTCCTGACCTATCCACGCCACTCTCCAAATTCAAGTCTGTAGTAGAAGAGAATGGATGGCCACAAACTTTTGGTGCAGGCCTTATTGGCAGTTGCACCAACAGCTCTTACCAGGATATGACCCGATCAGAGGAAATTGTGAAGCAGGCATCGGCTGCCGGACTTAAGCCCAAGGCGGATTTCTTCATTACACCAGGCAGTGAGCAGATCCGGGCCACCCTGGAGCGTGATGATACTCTATCTACTTTCACTTCGGCTGGAGGTACCGTTTTGGCAAACGCATGCGGGTAAGCCTTCTCAACACACTGAATGGATTCCTAGTACTGACATCCTCGAATTCCTTGTATCGGGCAGTGGAAGCGTACCGACGATGTCAAGAAGGGCGAATCTAACGCTATCCTCACATCCTACAACCGCAACTTCCCCGGACGCAATGACGGTAACCGCGCGACGATGAACTTCCTCGCTTCCCCTGAGCTCATCACCGCCATGTCGTACTCGGGTGCTACAACCTTCAACCCCATGACTGACAGCATCCCTACACCATCTGGAGAGCCTTTCAGGTTTGCGCCACCCAAGGGTTCTGATCTTCCCTCTGCAGGATTCGCGGACGGTAACCCGGACTTCATGCCCACGCCAGGTGTACCTGATCCCAGCGTCGACGTCATTGTATCACCTACTTCTAGCCGTCTAGCACTGCTCGACCCCTTCCCAGCATTCCCCGACTCCGAATTCTCAAGCCTACGAGTACTCTACAAGGTCAAGGGACAATGCACAACAGACACCATTTCCGCTGCTGGCCCGTGGCTCAAGTACAAGGGTCATCTACCCAACATTTCTGAGAACACACTTATTGGTGCTGTAAATGCGCAAACAGACGAAGTCAACGTTGCGTATGACGTCGATGGCAAGACATCTGGTATCCCTGAACTAGCCAAGAGGTGGCGCGACCAAGGCATCGAATGGCTTGTTGTAGCAGAGCACAACTACGGTGAGGGTTCTGCCCGTGAGCATGCTGCTCTACAGCCGCGTTACCTTGGTGGTCGCATCATCCTTGCCAAGTCCTTTGCCCGAATTCACGAGACCAACCTCAAGAAGCAAGGTATCGTTCCTCTCACCTTTGCCAATGAGACCGACTACGATGCCTTTGAAGCCTGTGACCAAGTCGCTACCAGAGGACTGTTAGATGTTCTGAGGAATGGTGGCAAGGGAGAAGTTGAGCTGGTTCTCAAGAAGAAGGATGGTAGCGAGAAGGTGGTCAAGACAAAGCACACACTTTCGCAAGATCAGTGTGGTTTCGTGCTCGCTGGTAGCGCCCTCAACCTTTTGGCTCGCAAGGGAAGGGAGATGAAGGAGGAGGTTACCAGGAGTGCTGAGATGACTGATTAGATGTTTGATGAATGGAATGAGAGCAACTTTGAGGTTGGAAAGTTTTTAAAAAAAAGGGCGCACGGCGCTGATGGTGTACTTTTGGAGCGTTTCAGCAATCAATGTATATTCAAACATGTATCGAACAGTCATCTGTATCCTTGATATGTACAGGTGTGATCCCTTGGAAATTTACTGGGCGGTCAATTTATGTTGTTGCGGTCCATTTTATGGAAATTGAATCAATTGGGCCACCGTCTTCAAAAAGGTCCTGGTCACGTGAGGCACACGACCTAAATTGTATTCGTCTCATGCACCTCTTTCCCCGATCAGTCTTAGCGCCGACCTTGACTCTTTCAGTACAACTTGCAACAAAACACCCATAGACAATAATCACAATGTGGCTATAGCACTCATTGCCGTTGCGCGCGTTGCACTGACGCGTTTGCATTTTGCAATGTTTAGCCACCAACATAACTCGCTAGTCCATCTCCTGTCAAAGAGCAGTGTCCTGTATTGGAGAACACTATAACACATTGTACACAATGGCACCAAAACCGAAGGCTATAACGAGCAAAGCGCTGCAATCGCTCCTTGTACATATTGGCGCAGCATCGTCCGGAACAAAATCTGTCCTCCAGGAACGCTTCTGGCGCGACATCACCAAACCCCGCCTCTTCAACTGCCATCCAGAATGGGAAATCTCACGGCACACGGACCAGAAATTGCGCATTATGAGCATCGATATGGGTATCAAGAACCTAGCCTTCTGTGAGGCGGACATTTCTTACCCGGCCGAAGACAGCTTGAATGCAACAATGGAGGTCTTGAGGTGGGAAAAGATTGACCTTGGCCCTGCGACACGAGATGTTACGTCACACCTTCCCGAACCGCAGGAGATCAAAGAAGATAGTATCCACACGGAGGAAGACTTGGATCCCTATTCTGTAGGCGTCTTGTCTCGAACCGCGTACGGGCTGGTCAAGAAGACAATATTATCTGGAGCGCCGGATGTCATTTTGATCGAAAAGCAGAGGTGGCGTTCAGGCGGTGGCAGCGCGGTACAGCAATGGACTCTTCGCGTCAATACCTTGGAAGGCATGTTGTGGGCTATATTGGAGACGCTGTGTACGGAGCGACTACTCACTCAGCAGAAAGATAAGGCCCCAGAGAAGAAATTATACGCCGTTTTCGGCGTAGATCCAAAGCGCGTGGGGAACTATTGGCTTGGCCAAAGTGCTCAGAGCCTTGTTGAAGACGAGAGTAATATTTCGGTGCCAGCAGACGCTGAAGGCGCATCTGAAGGAGCCGACGATGAAGCATCCAGCAAGAAGAAAGTCAGTAGATCCAAAGCAGAGAAGAAGGCTAAAATCGCTCTCTTACGCTCCTGGCTCTCTACATCTTCCCCTTCCACCGCGCCTACCACTTCCGAAACGACGCCTACCATCTCTTTCAACATCAGTCCAGACGCAGAAGCTACCCGTAAAGCTCTGTGTTCACCCACTAAAGCCGTTCGTGCAAAGAAGAAGGGTATTAAAAGTGCCCCAGCTACGAAACTAAAGAGTGCTGCTGCGGACGTCGCAGCTGTTGAGATCAAGAAGCTGGATGACATTACAGATTGCTTTCTCCAGGCAGCGGCGTGGGTGAGCTGGGAGTCGAATCGACTGCAGTTAAAAGATGTATGGACAAGGGGTGAGAAGAGGACGAAATCGAAAGATAATAAAGATCAGAGTGGGGGTCTTCCTGAGCTAGACGATGGGGTCTTGCTGGACATGGTGAGGGAGGTGCAGGGGGAATGAATCGGGCTAAGAGAGGAAGAACGCGACGGACTTGCGTAATCAACCCGACAAGATGATAGGAATAACCAAATAACAGTGTGCAAGAGACTCTAAGCGGCTCAAAGCCTGTCTGCCGGATGTCTGCAACCAATGCTCAGATGCATTTCAATAGAGCTGGCGTCTACAACCACACGGGCAACAAAGTAGAGCATATTCCTTACCGAAGGTGATGCAACACCCAAAGCAATCGTCATCTACTGCCATGATAAACGCCAAGAGACAGCATAATAAACCCAGCTTCGGACGCTCAAGTGCGATGCACTGCTCTTTCTTCCATCTCACAGCGCCTTCCTTCCCGGTGTCGGAACATCCCGAAGTTCTCATCCACCTCGTCTTTTGACATCACCCACGAAAACCCAAAACACATGCACGCCTTTGCACTGTAAATTACTGAAAATGGAAGTTGAGAAGAAAGGGCCTGTTATGCGAGCACACGATAATACAGCCTCTCCTGCGAAGAAGGCATCGCCTACAAAAGTAAACAAGACAGTCTCCGCAGCCGCAGTCTTTGGCAAGCACAAAAATAAGACGAATCGTGGTGTCATTACGCCATCGAGGAACAAAAGCAACCTCGAATTCACCGATCAAGATGCAGAGGCTACAACAGTACTAAGCGTCAAGTCGCACTCCAGCTCACGAAGCCCAGAAAAAAGGGTATCCAAAAAGAGGCCATCAGACATGCACCCACTGAGTATAGCATTCAAAAGTGAAGAGCACAGCACACGTATCAACAACGCTTATAGCTGACATGGCAACCATACAGACACCAGCACCGACTACCGCCGACACCTCTACAAAACCACCTCACTCAAGATCAACAAGACGCTCCAAACCCTCCTCCACACCCTCCACGAAAGCACCCTCCAAACAATCCCCTCAGCCCCCAACCAACCAGACGCCTCCACTTCCCCCCTCCGTCTCTCCGCCCCAGCAAAATACGAGCGACTAGCCCAGCAACTGCACTTGCCCATCTCGCAATTCACACTCAGTCTACGTCGCACCAACAGCCAAGGGCAGAGCGTGCGCTTCGAGCAAACGCTCGAAACGCGCATGCGCCACTACGGAGACCTAGTTTCCAAACAGACGGAAAAAGTAGCGCAGCTGCAGCAAGAATGGGAGGCGGTAGTGGGTGAGATATGGAAACTGGGCGGAGTATGTCTGGGTGAGGATATGATGCGGGATTTACTCTTCACTGAGCAGCAGCAGAAACAGGGCGCCGCGTCAACTTTTCCATCATCTTCTCCCTCCCCATCCAGACCCACAGACGCAGAGTCCACACTTTTCATGCCCGAACACGGCGGAACCTCACCATTAAACCGCAAAGTCCACGCTACCAAAAAACACGTCAGCTTCGTTGAACAATCACTTTCGACACACTACAACGATAAATATGGCGCTAGCCCCATCTCTGCGTTTCCAACTTTCCTGTACCAAGCCTCGCGGTATGCACTAGACGCCGTAAACGTCGTGTCGGCGGTACCAGAGGAGCGGATTAGCGCTTGGGAGACGCAGGTCCAGGAGTTGGGGAGTAAGGAGATGGAGGGCTTTAGGGATTTGGAAAGCGAGTATCGGGCGTTTTGGAAGAGGAAGACGGCGAAGCTTGCGAGTGCGCTCAAGGATGAATGAATTGTGGGAAAGGGGGGGG
>JARBXR010000424.1:0-10002 GCA_029100535.1 Stemphylium beticola | reverse complement strand
ACGTAGCTATACGCATAGCTCGCCTGCCCTAACCCGGATCAGGTCCAGAGAAGTATAGCATACCCCCCCGTGTAACATCGTGGTGAGCGACATAGCCTATAGAGAGCTTTGCGGAGTTTAGCCAAGCGGCCATTAGGGAGGCGAATATACACAACTTTGTCCTTATCTAGCCAGCCGTTGAGAAAGGCTGTGACAACGTCGAGTTAATCGCATTCAAGGTCAAGGGCTGCGACAAGCTGTTCGAGGGAGCGCTTGTTAGCGCTTCCTCTTTGGGACTAGCGTCCTTATTCGGCTCGATTATCTCCCACGTTCGTAGCTCCCATAATACAACAACATTATGTTCGCACCACGATCTCTGCCTTTTATCAGGTTATGAGCCCGGAACTCTCTCTTTTATCGCGCAGGCTATTCATCAGCGATAGTACACCTAGCGACCGCGCAGGTGCTATCTTGAGAGCGTGCAGCGATATTGGGAGAAAGTTTCTATAGTAGTAGCAAACTAGCTAAACGCAGCGGAAGCAGCTACCCCGCAAAAATAAATAATTAACACTAACCAGCACGCTCTCTCTCAACGAGTAGGCGACTTACGAACGGTAGCACACCTAGCGAACGCGCAGGTCCTGCCTCGAGGACCAAGCTATAGCGGTCACTAACTTATTAGCGGTGCCGCAGTTGTCTAAGGACAGCTCTAACCTATGGCGCTAGGAGAACGCATTGAAGCTATACGCGCAGGCGAATGCCTACGACCAGCTATTACAGGGTACCTAGGAACGTCCTATTGTCGTCGTCCTGGATTTGCAGAAGGAGCCTATACAGTTTGGCACCTCTACGATACCCGACTAAGCTACACTAAACGCAGTGATAACCCGCGTACGCTAGGACAATGATCGTTCTAAGCGTGAGTATGCGCGAGACAAATAAGAATACTAGTAATAGTAGGCCGCAGAGGCCGCTCTAAAACTCGCTATTCTTAATATAGTACTAAAAGACCTCTATAACAGCATTATAGAGTAATTAGTTGTAGTATAGTTTACTTTAGTTCTCTTACAATTTTGTGATTAAGGGATTACAGAGGAGTACTTAGTATAGGCTAATTTCTTTAAGCTCCGCGCCTCTTACTACGCTATAATATTAGTATTTACTAATTAATTTAAAGTAGGTCTTACTAAAGTTAATAAGATAGAGTGTATTATCTTAGCTAAGTATAAAGTATACTTGTTTATTCTCGCTATTAAGAATATCTACCTAAGCTACGCTCGCGATCGTCGCTCTAATCTTAGGCGAGAAGCAACTTTCTCTATTAACTATATATTGTAGCATAACAGGTTGTCGTGCAAAGAGTAGGGGGTATTCGACCCGCAATCGGCGATGTAGTAGGGCAAGGCAAAGAGCGATAAGCAATTGGCGGTGTATTCTTGTCAAAGGAAGCTACCCTCCCTACTAAAAGGCGTTTAGAGTACTTATTCTCCCACTAATTATATAATTAATTATGTGACTAATTACTACACTACATTTTCCTCTCTAGCCTTTTTCGCTTAGCCTCCTTAAGCGTCCTTATCCGAAGACCCTTTAGCGTCTCCAGCTCCTCTAATAGCGATCCCGCTCTCTCACTGCGAGCCCGATAACGTCGCGCAGCGGCGTTTCGCCTTCTACGTGGCCTAAAGCCAGCCCGATTTGGTCTTAGCACCAACCTTATAGCGAGATTTGCCACTTAATAACAGCGATAAACGCTCTCTCCCTGCAATTTGCTTAACAACCTTTGACTACTATTAGTAGCCCTACTAGCATGTAAACCACTTTTCTGTTACCTTTCCTCCCTCTCTCTTTCTTACTAATTTCCTTCTTTAACTCCCCTTTAGTTCCCTATTGCCCCTTTTTTAATTCTTCTCTCCTTCGATCTCTCTCGCTATCTATAGCTACCGTCGACAGTGCGCCCGGCAGCCACGCAACTAGCCTCGGTGGCGGCGGTGGCGGTGGTGGTGGAGGCAAGAAGCCCAACCAGAACAACCCCTCCAAGGGCCATTACATCGCAGCTGGCGGCGACACTTCCTCGCTTCTCTTCCTCTATGATGTCCGCTCGGCTAAGAGCTACATTGTCGAATGGCGCAGGTACCCTCTTCTTTTGTTTCTGATCGCCGACTAACATTCGCCGCAGTTAACGCTCATCAGAATGACACTTCGCCTCATGGCTATTCATGAGTCCGACGACGAGGCGTACTTAGCGCCGAGTTCCCTTCACTTTAAGGGCGGCAACGTGCCTTCAGTTCGCTAGTATTTCGGCATAGGCGCTTAGCGCGGTTACTACAACACTAATGTTAAGGCTAGTTCGTAATCCCTACTTATTCTTCTTTACACAGTTTAGCTAACTAATCTCTATAGTTATTTAGTAGACCGCCGCTAGCAACTAAGTCTACTTTAGTGAGAATTGCTGCCGCCGCTGCTAGTCAACTCGGGCTTACTAGACTTTCCGCGATTGCGCTTAGTTATACTATTAAGGTCGCCTTCTTAACTATAGCGCTTATAATAAGTGCGCTCTAAATGGCAACGGCGACGCTTGCACATTTTCTAGTAAGTTAATTAGTATTCTAGAGCCTTGCTCCTGTAGTCCTAACACCAATACTAGATCGCCCTGTGCTGCCAGCTGGCCATGATGCTTCGCCATCTATGGCTGAGATCCTCGCCACTGTCGCCACTCGCCGTCCTCAAAACCCCTCTTCGCCTTCTCCTATTACGCGCGCTCGTCGGGCTTCCAGCTTGAACTCCTCTCCTCTTCCCGTGCGTTCTCGCGGCAACAGTGGTGCTAGTCTTTTGGTTTCTCCTAGTGGTGCTGGCGGTGCTAGTCCTTCGGGTGCTTTTCCTAATTCTTTATAGAAACTCTAGGCGCGGCTCGCTAACGTCGGCTTAGGATACACGGTAATATAGCGACAGTCTATTAGTATAGCGCTAGCAGCTTAAATAGGGAGCTTAATTAAGTATTAGGCTAGCTTCTTCCTAAATTTTTACTCTAAGATTATGTCGTGACACCTTTACCTCTCTATCTCCTCACTAATCGCTCTTCACACTAACTCCCCTCGCTAACCTTCTACTCTAACTCCTCCTCTTCTTCTATCCGCGCTCTTCCGCCAATAGCTCGGCGCGGCGATGGCCTTACTGCCTGCATCTGATCGGCCTTAGGGTACAGCTTTAATCGACCTTGGAGAATGTTGTTCTCTATACTTAGCGATAGCAATTTGAACCTCTTTAACTAATCAGCTCTTGTAGTGCTAGCGAACTCCACTCCATTAAGGTCCTCCCCATCTAACACTCACCGCGCAGGCCGAAGCTTCGTCGCCTTTCGGAAGAGGTGTCGCTCCCTTACAAAGAACTTGGCTGCCTTCTTAATCCATCTACGCAGCTTATCCCCGCGCAGTCGGCTTGGCCTTTGTAAACTAAGAAGATACTCCGTAATCTCTTTAGAGTCTTCGCTATACTCTTCTACTAGTATCCTAGAGGCGCTACTTTTAATGTCGAACACAGAGCCGCTCTTATTATACTTGTCTAAGATTTAATTAATAAATAGCTCTAGATTATCCTTATCTTACTCTAGGGGCTTCTATCCCTCTAGCTAAGGGTACTTTAATAGCGCATTAGAGATAATATTCTTCTTACTAGGTATATAGATAATATCGAAGTCCTACTAAAGAATTATCGCTAGCTACTAATTTATTACTAATTCTAGGAGATCTAATAACAATTAGTTAAGCTGCGTAATTAGAATCTTTGTATTAGTTTTAATAATAAAATAGTAGCTATAGAGGTAAGTCTAAAAGGCCTTTAGTGCCTATACTAGCGCCTTGCACTCTAGCTTAGTTAAGTGCTGTTTCGATTCTGAGTTTGACCATAGTGTGCTCTTAAACCTAATCGTGTGGCGAAGGCCATCCTGGCCTACCTGCTCCAGCTGGGCCCCTCCCCCAACTTTTGAGGCGTCCACGCCGAGTATTAGCGGGCCTCCCTTATAGTCAATCGGCACCAGCGCTGGCGGCGATGTGATCGCGCCCTTCAGATCCTTCATCGCTTTTCTCTGGTCTTCTCCCCACTCCTACTCGGCATCCTTCCGCAATAACCGAAAGAGCGGCTCTGCTCTGAGCGAAAAGCACCGCACCCACTGGCGATAGTAGACGGCGATTCCGACGAACTGGCGAACTTCCTTAATTGACCTGCACTCGGGCTACTAGATAATCTTGTTGGCCTTGTCCTGCGCTGGGTATCGCCCTTGGCGATCAACTTCATACCCTACCACCGCTATCCTAGGCACTCCCTAGTAGGACTTCTTCGCTGATACTGTGGCCTGGGCGCGAGAGATGTTAGTGAGGACTCTGTCTACCTGCTGCGCATGCTCGAGAACGTATCGGCGAATGCTAGGCAAGGCCTCTTCTTGCCTATAGTCAGTCTTCGGTCCTGCAACCCCAATGTCGTCGATAAATAGCGCAGCTTCTAGGAAGTGGTCCTCGAGTATCTTTATAACCGCGCGAATAAACACTGCTACTAAGTTAGTAGCTCCTATCGGCAGCGTGCACTGGCGCATAAGGCTGATTAGGGTCTGAAACGCTATTATATCGCGGCTGGAGGTGTGCAAAGGAATCTAGTTATAGCCCGAGAAGAGATTAAAGTAGTAATATATTGCCCTCTCAGCAAAGCGCTCTGAGAATTCATCAGCAGAAGGCGGAATGTACGCGTCTCTTTCAGTGACAGCGTTATACTTAACTGTATTATTAATTAGCCGAAAGTCTAAGGCGACTTTAGGCTGTTTGACTTTTAGTACTAGAAAGTATAGATTTTAGTACTAGCTATCGCCCCTCTCCAGAGTTCTGCGCTGCTCTTGGGCCTTTACTATTTTAATTACTATTAGTTCTAGCTTCTTAGGATATAGGAAACCCCGAACCTACTACGCCTTATAGGGGATAGTCCTAATCTTATATAGAGGCTAAATATTCTTATAGATTATTAACATATCTCTAAAATCCTAAGCTAGCGCATCCTCTCGCTAAAATATTAGTTCTTGCCAAAGCTGCACCTTATTCGGCCACAGGTCCTCCCCTAACTTCATGTCCTGCAGTCGCTAAGGCGTTAAGCGAGTGCCTCTTGAAAAGGCCGCAGTCCTAGCGAAGAAGATATGGTTAAATAGCCCTAGATCTGGGCCTTTTAGAGCTATGCTCGCCGCCTGCTGAGTAATCGCCCTCTCCTTCTAATCCTCCCTTCCTAAATCTATCGGTTGATTAGAGCGCGGCGTATCTACTAGCCGCACCTTGTCGGCAACACGCTTGTAGAGCGTGTTGACTTCAGCGCCCTCTCGCTGTTGCAGCCGAATCTCCTGGAGAGTGACCTCCTGAAACACCTCCCATAACTCACTATCAGCGACGCCCTCGCTGATGTCTCGCCTAGCTCGCAGTTAGTCCTCAAATAACTCTTAGTACTCTAGCTTATAGCGATAATACCGCGACACTAGTAGCTCCTTAGGTAGTAAATCTAGGATACCAAAAGCCTCTAGCGAGCAAACCTCCCTAGTAGGAGTGCTTACTAGCCGTTTCCCTAATGCTCAGTCGACAAAGAATTCGCAGTTGGCGATAGATCACAGCCTAAGAACGAGATTTCTCGTTTCCTATTAGTAGACTTAATATAGCAAAGTGTCCTTCTAAATGCGTTAAATTAGATTTGTAACTGCGCAGTAGCATACTATAGAGTGCTAAAAAAGATTACTCTTTAAAGATTCTTTACTACTCTAAAATAGGTAGGCACTAGGACTTCTCTAATCTAGATTAGTATATTATAGGCTATTCCTATAAAAGGGTCTATCCCCCTATTAGCACTAATTATCCTTTACTAGATCTCTCTTAGTAGTATACTCTAGTCTATCTTAGTAATATAGATATTAAGCGCTCTTACTATAGACAGCTTTATTATATTTAGCTGCGACCCTGTATTAATAAGCGCTCGGCCTATTCCTCTATGCAGCGATATCTAGCATGTTGGCAGCTGGCCCTTGATGGTGTATCGGCGCTGTGCTGCTTCCCGCTTGGTTTTTGCCGCTGTTGTCGCTTCCGATTGGGCTTCGTTATACCCGTCTTCTTCTGCCTCCACACTATACTGCTAAAAATCTTCTAGCTCGTTTGCCTCCCCCGCAGCGCTGTTGGCCCGAAGTGTCCGCGCCACGCTTGGGCAGAGGCGCGCCAGTGTCTTGCTAGGGATCAGCTCTTAGTAATCCTAGTTATCCTTAATCGCGAAGCTTTCGCCAGAGGCCTCTTACGCGCTCTATTTAAGCATTCTTTGCAGAGACGCCGCCAGCGGCTTATCCTCTAGCTTCTCTTCTTCCTATGTCGATTGCACCTGTATTATCTCTCCTAACTAGTGCTTACTATCTATAAACCTAACTTTTAGTTTATAGACTTCGTTAATTACCCTTAAAAGCGCTTTAGCTATGCCTAGTATAGCTATAAAATCTAGCTATTAAATACTGCGAACTTCCTAGCTAAGTATTGCCTTTAGCAAAGCAGCCTAAGAGGTATTTTAGGTAAGCTCTTCTACTACTTCTATAGACAGGGTTGAGTCCCTTTGCTATCGCCGAGGCTGTCTTAGGGCTGGAATTATATTCTTATTCGCTGTGCGTCTTCTGATAGTGTCCTGGGACTAATCCTGTTGCGCATGAAGGCCTTCGAGATGGGGTTGGCTCTGGGCTTCTTGCGCCGCCTTATCTTGCATGTCTGCTATGGCCTGGTATCGGAATAAGTCTAATTCCTCCTTAGGCTTCTTAGTGGCAGCGCGCGATCGCATCGCCATCCCTCCTCTTATAGTAGGAATTCTGGGCGGCTTAGAAACAATAGCAGCCTTCGACTGGGTCTGCGCGTTCTTCCGATAGACCTCGCTACTCTTCTTTGGGGGTCTTCCACGCTGGCCAGCTGTATTCACTTAGGGCTCTACATTGTGAACCTCTCCAGTCTGCGACACGCTCTCGAGGAAGCGCGCAGCGTCCCGAAATGCCATCGTCTGCTTCGTAAGCAAATCGCTATTCTCAGAGGCCTCTACTGTGTGACTCTCGCCGCTCTGTCCCTCAGACTTAGTCGGAATCGGCCTTCTAGCCTGGTCAAAGAGGGCTAGTAACACTAATCGCATTAGCTGCTTAAGCTAGAAGTTATTAACCCTAAATCGCTTTTTAAGGGATTAGAGCACCTATTCTAATACTTTACTTCTTACTAGTTTTAGTGTGTACTCGCCTCTTAGGAAGACTCTTTAAACTTTAGTTAGAAATAGTCTAAAGAAGTACTTTATATAGTTCTAGCTCTTAGGAGTTAGCTTATTTTTAGTGTAGTACTAGCGATTATCTTTTAGGAGGTTTATATTAGGGTAGTTTATAATATAGTAACTCTCTTAGCTATAGGCCTAATACGCTATTATATTCTTATTAGCGCTAGTATTACTAACTTAAGAATTGTATATCGCTAGGTAATAGGACTAGAAGCTTCTATCGTTACGCTCTATTATAGGGTAAGTGTTATTTTTCTACCTAATAACTAATCGCTTGTAGGCTTTAATATAGTTTTTCCCTTTAGTAAGTAGTTAGCGCACTGCTATATTGCTATTTATAAGATGGTCGAACTGCTCTACGCTTATAGTAAAGCTATTGAAGCGCTGTACT
Organism: Stemphylium beticola; assembly: GCA_029100535.1. NCBI lineage: Eukaryota > Fungi > Ascomycota > Dothideomycetes > Pleosporales > Pleosporaceae > Stemphylium > Stemphylium beticola. The sequence continues at coordinate 2,333 of JARBXR010000424.1, read as the reverse complement.
AGATTCTCTACGGCTGGGTCTACCTGGGGCGCTGCCACCTGGACTTGAGGCTTGGGGTGAATCGCTAGTTGCATCTCTAGCGGCTTTAAGAGCTCTTTAGGTTTAGAAAGAGGATCTTCTAAAGAAGTAGTATTCTATTAGGCTAGAAGTCTGCTTACTAAGGAATAGTTAGTGTTAAGCGCGTTTAGCCCTTCCTTCTAGTCCTAATGCTTGCGAATAAACTTATAGATCTTTTTAATTTTAAAGCTAGTGAGAGTGTTAAGCTTAGGCTAATTACTTTTTAGTATTAAGTGTATTACTTAGTCTATATCCTTCTTAGCTAAGCCTTAAAAGAAGAAGTAGCCCTTCTCTTCCTCTAAAACCTAGTTTTAGAGCTTCGCAGTGGTGAAGTACACTATAAAGTTCTAGTAGTACTTAATAATCTTCACCCTAGGCTAACGCTGATTAATCTCGGTGACGTAGCTCTTAATAAAGGCTTAGGTGCTGCGCTTTCGGCTCTTATCTTGGCTAGCATATAAGTCTATAATCTCTCTTTTGTATTTGGTCTAGCTCTTAGTAGTGTTATAGTAGCTAGGCAGCTTTTAAAGAAAGGCCTTATATCGCTAGGTATAGAAGTAAGGTAGCTACTTCTTTTAAAGGGCCTGGTCCTAATCTACCTAATTACACTCGAATTCATACTCCTCTAAGAAGTCAGAGATGTTCTTCCTATCAAAGATAGGCGCGTTGGCGTTAGTGGGCTCAAAGCAGCTATAGTAACGACTCTCCCGAGGGGTGTTTGACCTATCGCTAGAGCTGTCTTTACTATTAGGTGCTATAGTTATTGGTGATAGTAGTGTTAGAATTATTATTATTAATTCTTGTTCGCTATTAGCGTCGCTCCCTTCTCGACGCAAAATCTCCCTTTTCTTTTTTTTCCTAACTCGCTATTAATATCGAGACTATTATATTCTTAAGGGCCTATCTTTAGTTCTAAAACTTATTTACTACCTAGGTATACTACCTCTTTAGTAACTAAGTTATGCTCGCTATTTTTATTTTTAGTATCGCGATAATACTATTCCTAAGAGCCTAGCCTATCTTTAGCGTTGCCCCCTATAAGTAAGTTCTCTCTTTTAATCTTAATTTAGTATTAGACCTATCTTTAGTTCTGAAACTTATTTACTGCCTAGATATGCCGCTTTCTTAGCGACTAAGTTGTGCTCGCTATTTCTATCTTTAGTGTTGCGATCTAGCCTTGCCGCAGTTCTTCCGCAGCGATCTGCTGTCTTTAGGTTAGATGCTAAGAAGATACGTGTCCTCACCGATTCCTGCTCGGCAATTGCGCGATGCTTGACACCGAGCTCCTTCGCTGCTGCGCGCCTTCAGTACTGCGCTGGCAATGCTATATCACAGTTGCAATGCTTTTCTACCTGCTAATAGACTGTCGGTGCCCCCTAGTTAGGTCACTAAAAATATAGCATAATAGGTTGTCGTGTAAAGAGTAGGGGGTATTCGACCCGCAATCAGCGATGTAGTAGGGTAAGGCAAAGAGCGATAAGCAATCGGCGGTGTATTCTTATCAAAGGAAGCTGCCCTCCCTACCGAAAGGCGTTCAGAGTACTTATTCTCCCACTGATTATGTAATCAATCATGTGACTAATTACTACACCACAATACATAATAAGCTTAATAATAAAGCACGTCGTAACGATCCTATTAAGAGCGCTGCCTTCGGTGCGAAACAGAACACCGACAACGGCAACAACAGCAACAACAACACGCCTCGAGGAGGCCGCAGCCACCGTGGTCGCGGCTCCGGACGAGGAGGCCGTGGAGGCAGCGGCGGCAATAACGACGACCGCCAGACCACGATGATAGACAATAAGAGGGCAGTCTTACGAGCTTACTACAACTACTACAGGCAAAAACATATTAGAGCTAGAGATAAGTACTATTTTATATTTCCCTATAAGGCTCCTAAAGCTTAGCGAGCGAAGTAAGCTAATAAGATTAAGACTAAGATATCTATTAGCACTGCTAACGTCGCTATTATTACCTATAAAGAACTAGACGTTAAAAGCTTTACTAATAACTCTAGCTTTTACGCCATTATTAATATAGGCGCAGATTCTATTATTACTAACTATAAAAGTACTATTAAGATTACTATTCTTATGTTAAATAGCTCTCTCTACTAAGTATAGTTTGTTAGAATGCAAAATAAGCTTAAGTAAGCTTAAGTAAGCACTAGTACTCTTTAGGCTAGAAAGGCATTAAGATTACATTCTTGTACGCGTAATCTATGACTCATAGATTACGTATATCTAGGTTATCTATTAGTAAGATAGAATATT
>JARBXR010000423.1:0-10038 GCA_029100535.1 Stemphylium beticola | reverse complement strand
CCTACTCGTCTAGATATATAGCTTTAAAAAAGGTTACTTTTTTAAGGTTGTTTTTATTTTGTCACCCTACTGTATATTATAGCTTAAAATAGTATACTCTATAAAGAGATTAGGGGCCTTAGGCAGTCTCTAGCTATTAAGAAGAGGCGACTAAAGCAGTCCTTCACCCTCTAGCTTAATAAAGATAAGGTTTACTATAGGGGAGCTAAACTATAGTCGCCTAGGAGTATATAATAAGCTCGCGATTATTAGGTATTATAATAATAACAATAGAAGCTTAAAAAGCTTTAAAAAGCAGAGAAAGCTAAAGCTAATAAGGTAGCTCGCCTTTGCAAGCTTCAACTCTAAAAAGCAAAGCGTGTTGAGCGGGAGAAGGGTAGGGAGGAGACCAGAAAGCAGAAGGCTGCAGAGAAAACCGAAAGAGACCACCGTAGAAGCCTCCGCGACGCTGCCAAAGCTATACAATTGCCCCAATCGGGTAAGCGTAAAGCTTCAAAACCTCATAAGCCAGCTACAAAGCGTCAAAAGCGTGGTGGTGTTGCTCCAGCTGTGGTGGGAGCCGTAAGGGTTGCACGAGCTACTCCACCGCGTAGTCGACGGCAACGACCGATAACGCCCTCTAAAAAAATATCTAAATAAGCTAAAATTTCTATAGGCCTATATATAGTATAATTCTAGCTTTACGTAATTTAATTATAATTTATAGTAGCTTTACAACCTTATCTTTTTAAATATATTGTTGTTGTTGGGGTGTCCAACTGGCGACCATGTCCATCTGGCGCACGGATACTGTAGGCGTAGCCCCTTACAGACCCAACCCCAGCCCAACTAGACCCATTTGCCAGTCTAATTAAGCTGTTCGCCGACGAGTAGATAAGACCTGGCGGCAGAGCCTCCCCATCAGCGCACACAGCTGCTATAACTGTGATCCAGTTACGAGAGCCATCCTGCAGAGCCGCTGTTACCTCCTTCTCATACGAGCAACAGCTGAATACTCGCTTTGAGCGTCCTAATACGCCTAGCATAAAGCCCTTCTCGTCCATATTGTACGTGTGACGCGGTGCTATACCATACTAGGCTATTTTGCCGTGTAGTAGCTTAAAATGGGTCTCATACTTCTCCTTTAAGTCAGCTTTGTGGCGGTTGGCGTCCATAACAGTGGTCCATCGAGAGACAAGCTGGTCGCCGTGTTGGCCGAGAAAGCGCGTAACCCAAGCATCGCTTACGGGCTCTGTAGCTATCAATGATGCGGAATATCGTATCATCTCTCTTATAGGAGACAGCCGTCCCTCTGTAAGGCCATTGATATGCTGTATAAGCTCTCGCTCTTGTGGGCAGAGCCGTTGTTAGTTACAGTCTTTAGCTTCCTGTGGGCGCTAACAGCCCTTGTGTCTTCAGGTTAGCGTGCCATTCAATAAAGTAAAGTGATAAATAACTTCTCTATATAAGAATAATTCTTTTAGTTTAAGTAATTTAATAACTATAAGCGTATTATTAATTAGTGCTATAATAGTGGGGTTATAACGCGTTGAAGTTGGTCGCTTGTCTGGTGTTCTGGTGTTCGTGGGGCGCTGCGCGACGTGGGGCGTTGCGCGCACGGGCACGGTACGAGCGCACGAACAGTAACGCACCGATTCTCACAAATCCTCCGATTCGCGTAAATGTACCGGTTTCCTCATATCAACCGGCTTGTGCATAAGCGCTAATTCTACTGCAGAGGCTGTGAAGCACAGATGAGCAGGTGCACCATTCATTTCCAAATGAGCGTAAACTCTGAGTTCGCGTTAGCCGAATTCTGTTGTAGTTCGACCGCTCGTATATAGTGTTCTGAGGCGGTTGATAATCCTTGCAAATGTCTGCTAGGCCTCGTCCAGCTATAGACAATGGACCCTAGTAAAGCTGAGAGTGCAACTCGAATCGAATGGGCGAGAGAGACCTTCACTTGTGAGAGAAACTGGCAAAATACCTATGTCGAGTGATTCCCAAGCCTTGTAGGACCGAGGGCTCAAGGACCTGCAAACAATAATTGGGTAGTATCAATTCAAAGCTGGCAACATGAATTGACATATACATCATACTATAGTGGCACTCTTCAGCGCCTCTAGAAGCACACATTTCAGGTGCGAGACGATATCTGGCCGACGCGCGAGGGAACGTAGCTGAAGCGGCTGTCAGGGATTGTGCCGACGCCATTGTCAGTGGCTAGATGCTCCTCACTATGTTATTAAAGTCAGTCGGGCTACAGACTATGTCATATGCAAAACCTGAGGGCTTTTGCGGAAACTGCTGAACATCTCTAGCATTCACGGCTGTGAAGAATTCCAGCCATTGTCAGCGATAGAATTGGGTCATGTTGGGAGTGTAGGGAACCGTATCTTTTGCGCCTGAGCGAATTTGGGGGCATTGCGATAGGCAGAATCTCTGCAGGGCGTCTGAATGAAGCGCCGCGGATTACATGTACTGCTCTGCTGCATGGTGGTCAGGGGAATGTTGCACTGTTTTGCAACCGCACTTTGATGATGGAGAAAACAATCCCCCGGTTGCATATAAGAACCCTTGTCAACCAAGAAGTCCCCTCGCGCCACGCTAGTCATGGCCGCTGCCAAGTCATTTGTCGCATGGTCCGTATACTCGTTTTCGAACTACTGAACTACGACCAATACTATGATTCCATGACTAACATAGCCCCGTACTGATTGTTTGCTGTTCCATCAGAATACGAGGCCACCAATTTGCCGACGGACTACCACTACCCGGATAGAGGAGCTGACGATCAACTTGGCCTAGCACAAGCCTTGTCCTCCAAGAGCGAGTACAACGTCAATTGGCAAGCGTTGTACGAACCGCTCTATTCTAACATCCATGTAGCGCTTATATGGCTTGATTCACCATTATCTCCCGGATCGCCCTCTTCATTGACCCACTACATGAATACACCGACCGGCAATACTTCTTGTTGACTGCCGTGCCGCCGGAGACTTGAAAAGATACCACCATTAGCCTTGTATTTCGAAAGTCATTACATAGCTCACCGACCATATCGGACCCGGATATACCCCATCACAGCACTGTCAGATCCCCTCAAAGCAGCATGGATCCATGTTATACGCGTTGTGATGGTCCCATCGGACTAGGCGTTTCACTTCAACAGGGAGACACATCTGTTCTTGCTATACCTCACCAAACGAAAGATGTATGCAATCAAATTCTCGAAATCATGTTCGAGCATGCGCTCAACAAATTCGACGACTCCAAGGAACGCCAGGCTGCTGGAAAAGAAAGGTTTTTGTCTGTGATCAACACATTCGTCCAGGTGAGCGAACGCGTCGAAGCCTGTTTACCCGCATTCCCTTTCAAGTCGGCCAACAAGGTCTACAAAGTGCTTGGTTCGCTCCCAGACAAAGCAGAAGAACTGGCACTTGAAAGACTGAACAGCATGTGTGCGAGAATAAAGCAAGTCTACAAGCCTGGAGCAAGGGTGACAATCATCTCAGATGGCATCACTTACAATGGTGAGTAGAGTTTTAAGCCAGATCTAAGGTCTATGTTGACACAAATCGCAGATTTACTGTCTATATCGGATCGCGAAACCTGGGCTTACGGTGAAGCTTTACGGAAAATGGCTGTCGAAAAGAACTTTACATACATCGCCTTTTCACGGATGAAAGATCTACTCGACTTCCCGCTGCCCGAAAAGATGCGAGAGATCACGTATATCGCCAATTGCACCAATTTCAGACGCGAGCTCATAAACCGGTACGGGAGGCCAGATATTGACATCGACAAAGAAATTGTGAACAATCCCGACACGAAATTGACTTATCTCGGATATCGAAAATTCTTAGAATCAGACCTAAGACACATATCCACCACTGGAGACGATCGCGGCCGAAATCAATACAAAAGAGATGTCAAGTATCTCGCAAAGCAAATGCTCTTGAGAGGATATGTAAGGATCATGATATAAAGTTAACTAAGCGATCGTCTTTGCTTGAAACTGACTTTCTCTAGGCTTTCGCAGGAGCGGTGAACAAAGCGTTTCCAAACCACCTCAGATTGTCAATACACGAATCGATTGGGGAACACAAATTGTCGATAAGCCTCTTGAACACAAAAACGGGTTACACCACTCCATGGCATTGTAGTGTAGCTTTACTAGCTAGTGGGGAATGGATCAGCGCTCCCATGGGGGAATTCCAACAGGACCCACGTCTTGAGCTCGAATACGAAAATGGCCATCCCAGCTACTTTAAGGAAAGGCTGCCAACGACAGATATCCCCTGCATTAGCGAAGCGAATGCTAGCTATATGAAGGCTCCAAGGCTCTTCAAAAGCACACAAAGTGGATATTCTTCACCAAGCGCGACGTCAAATAGAAGTGGCTCCTCAACTCCACCTATATCCTATCGAACTTCGTCACTAAAGTTCTTATGCAGAGCTGAGAATGCGATGAAATCCGATGGAATCCCATCTATAAACAACAAAGAACAAACACCATATGGTCGAAGACTCATTCCTCAAATCATCGACCAATTAGCAGCGAATCATCCCGACCGGATTGTTTTTTCCATTCCAAACACTTCAGGCGATAATCTGGAATTCAAAGACATCACCGCGAAAGCCTTCATGGAAGCTGTGAGTAAAACAGCTTGGTGGCTCTACGAACAGGTCGGGCCGTCGACTAAGGTCCAACCAATAGGCTATATTGGGCCTCATGATCTCCGCCATATCTTGCTTACTCATGCTTGCGTTAAGGTCGGTTATGCGACACTTAATTTATCGCCTAAGAATAGCACTAAAGGAGCCTTAGCAGTGCTAGAGGCAACTCAGTGTAATATCTGGGCAAAAGCTAGCGATGTAGCAATGGTACCTCTTGTAGAAGATTTCTTACCTAAGCGCTCTATGAAGCTGTTGGAAATCCCGCTACTTGAATATCTCTTGGACGCAAAAGACACTAAAATATTCCCGTATACGAAAACGTTCGATGAAGCTGCCTCTGAACCTTTCTGTTATCTACATACCTCGGGTTCTACAGGCGTCCCGAAGCCCATTCCGTGGTCTCATGGGCTTATTGGCACGATGGATGCAGTCCGCTTGCTTCCTCCTGCTGATGGCATGGTACCTTGGTCATCTGAATGGAACGAAGGCGACCAAATCTATTCTTCTTTCCCGATGTGCCATGGAGCTGGAATCATCATGAATATCCTCATGCCCGCGCTTTACGGTCTTCAGTGTGTCCTTGGACCAGCAGGTGTTATCCCGAATATCTCATTGGTGGAAAAGCTCGTTGACTGTTCAAGAATCAATATATGGAGCATGGTCCCTTCGCTTGTAGATGAGCTTGGGGAAACGCCTGATGTATTGGCAAAGTTTCAATCACCCCCGTCAAAGTTCATCTGCGCATCTGGCGGTCCAGTCAATCCCGCTAGTGCTGGAAAAGTCAACGATGTTATTCGAGTCCTTAACCTAACTGGAACGACAGAGGGTCTTTTCATTGGCAATCTTGTTGTAGAGAGAGATGATTGGTATTGGTTTGCCTTCCACCCCTACTCTGGATTCGAATTCAAAGAAACAGAACCAGGGGTGTTTGAACACTGGGTACACCGTAATGAGCACGCATCCCTGTTCCAAGGCATCTTTCACACGTTCCCTGAAGAGAAGTCTATAAACTTCAAAGACTTGTACCGGAAACATCCTAAGAAGCCTAACCTCTGGGCTTTCACTGGTCGTAATGATGATCTGATCGTTCTTTCCAGTGGCTACAAGATCTTTCCCCAAGAACTCGAGGCACTTATCTCTACGCACCCGGCGATTGATGGGTGCCTGGCCATAGGCAGCAACAAGATTCGGGCAGGCCTCCTCATAGAGCTGAAAGATCCTCTAAAAAAGACTAAAGAGATGGTTGATAGTATATGGTCAAAGATTGAAACAGCTATGTCATTGTCCCGACACACAGGGCATTTTTCACAGGACTATGTCATCTTTACTCAACCAAACAAGCCGTTTGTTCGTACGGACAAAGGAACAATTAAACGAAAAGCTACCTTGATGCTTTATGAGGATTATATCGAGCGACTCTATGGCTCTCAGAGCAAGGAGATTCATTTCGAAATCGACACTAGTTCTACATCGTCGTTGCAGCGGTCTATACAAGAGATTCTCGCTTCGTCTCTTCCCGCGATGTGGGAAGCCTCAGATGACGATGACCTCTTTGCACTTGGGCTTGATTCACTTGGAGTATCGACAGCCATCAAAGCTATCCGAGAAGCCACCAAGGGTCTGGATAAACTTGCTCCTCGTCATATCTATGCCAACCCTACTTTAGCAAAATTTACCGCCGCACTTGAGTCGATGATGACTACAGTTAAATGTGCGGAAGCCGTAAGGAAGCATATCAAAAGTCAAGAGTCAGAGATGCAACACATGATTGCGCAGCGCAAAGCGCACCAATCCTTCCGATTGAACCCTTTCGACTACTTCTCACCAAGCCGCTACATGACGTTCATGTTCTACTTGCCACTAGTCGCCGATGTAAAGTTCGAGAAGGTGTTTGAAAACTTGCAGAAGGGGCTCGATCGGACCCTTGAGCTTATACCAGCTCTGGGAGGCAAGATAATCAGGTGCTCAAAGGACGAAATTGGTTATAAGAATGGCGAACTCTGCGTTGCAGTCCCTCCTTTCGGTTCCCCAGCTTGTACCCGCCTGGTTTACAAGAACCTGAGTGACGAGCTTCCATCGTTTGAAACCCTTAGGAAAGGTGGCTTCGTACCATCTGCCTTCAAGAATGAGCAGGCGTTGAGGCCAGACATATCGTCACCACTACCAAAGGATATAATGAGTGCGCAAGCCAACTTTATCAACGGCGGCTGTATTCTTGCTGTGAATCTAATTCACAGCTGCCTTGACGGTGTAGGTGCTATGATCGCAATCAAAGCATGGGCGGAGAACTGTAGGAATTTACAAGGAGACAGTTCAGCATCCTGCGAGTGGTATGATCCGGAGAGCTTCAATCACAGCATTCCAGAGGTTCTCCATGAACTGGAAGGATATGCACGTCCAGTGGAGGAGATTGATGCAAGTGTGTGGGATCTTCTGCGGTTTGCACCGCCAGACGATGTGCTCGCAAAGCAACCTACACAATCTGGCACGTTGCCATTACGGTATCCGTTGAATTCAGCGTTCCAATCCCCCCCTGAGGAGAGGAAGTTAGACACGACTTTATTCTTGATTCCCCCTGAGAAGATGCAAACGCTCAGGGAAGATATCATGAGAGACTTGGACGAGAAGACCGTCGTTCCCTCGGTCAGCGACATTGTTCAAGCTTTGATCTGGCGCTCAACAATGAGGGCCCGCTACTCTGTCGCTAAGAAGAATGGTCGAGCATTCGAGATGGGTGAACGCTGCATTTTAGAATCGCCAACTGATGGTCGACCGTACTTTTCGTCACTGCTGCCATCAACATATATGGGCAGCATGCTCACCTTTAACCGTACGAGTATACCGATAGAGGAGCTTTGCAGCCCGCATACGAGTATCTTAGAAGTTGCGCAAGTGTTGCGCAGTTCTGCAGCACGTATGACTCCGTCATTGATACATGACGCTTTTAGTCTGCTTCAATTGCTGCCAGACTATTCTACATATTCTATGGCTAGCATGGGCCTTGATCACATGCACACGATGCTCTCGAATATGATGTTGTTTCAGTTGAACGAAATCAATTTCGGCGAGCATTACTTTGCCAATGGAGGCTCCCCAGAGATGATGCGGCCGCCGCTAGAAGAGCATAACAAGATCCTTCGATTTCTGGTAATGTTTCCGTTGAAACTAGATGGCGGGTTGGAGGTATCGTTCGGGACGTTCCCTGAAGAGCGGGAAATGCTTGCACAAGACGACGAGTTCACAAGGTATGCAAAGTTAGTCGATGTAGCTATCCGTTAACATAAGAGAGGTAATGTGAGCGGTTATTAAACCGCCCACTTTTGCCAAATCCTTACCTCATTCCACCTTTTGTTCAATGTCTCAACAACCTGATCTTGAATTGCTTCCTTGTAAGGATACGCTAATCCTAGCTATCTAAGCAATGAGAATGGAAACGACTTTAAGCGATCGACGCGCTAGAACTACCTCACGACGAAATTCCTATCCTAAGTTATTAAAGCTTACTAGACTCGAAGAGGAGACAGTTGTACAATGCATGAGGAAGCTTAGGGCAGGAGAATTTGTGTCAGATAGCAGGGCTACAAGTCACTGCATGAATATTAGATAGTGATGGCCGAGTACAGCGTCTCACAGATGTCTGGTGCGCTAGGAAGCACCCGGCAACGGTAACAACCAATCAGCGCAGAGCAAGTCATACCGAGCTGCCCGGGGCAATGCCCGGCCCGGGGCAATGCCCGCTCACCAGCACCAAAACAATAGCTTAATTTGAGGCTATTAAGCTACATATAATCGCTACTATCGCGATATTTTTTAGAGTTAAGTTCTAGAGGTATTAATTAATATATATAGCTATCTATATTTTGCTAAGAGCTTAATTGCCCGGCCGTGTTATAATTAAGATAGTAGTAGGCCTATTATAGCATCTAATGCCTTACTACTACCCTAAGGCTGCGCAGCTACTCTATTTTTTAAATCTACCTTAGTAGCTATCTTAAGGCGCCTCCTCTTACCTCTTTAGGCAGTTTTTTAAGCTTGTTAGAGTTGTTATTAAGCCTTACAGGCTACTTATTGTGAGGCTTAATTAGCAGCCTTATAAGCCTTCTCCTTCTATCTTATTATTTAAGCTACTGCCTTTGCTACAAATTTTTATTAAGCTGCCTAAAGCTTCTCCTACTTTATTACTTTATATAGGCGAGCTACTTTAGCTCTCTAGTATTATAGTTACTCTTCTTTAAGCCCTTATTAAAGCTGGCGATTACGTGCCTCCTTCACCTTCCTTGGGGACCAGAATTTAGCTCCACCGTCATAGTCCTCCTCTGCCTCTAGGGGTAGAGTCTTGCCTCGCTTTCTACGCTGCCTCTTATTAATAAGAGCTTGTATAAAGCCTTAAGCCTTATATATAAGAAGGCTTTTCTAAACTAAGATAGAATAAAAGGCTTAGCTAAGCTTTTAAGCTTATAGATTACTTCTATTACCTACTACTTAGTATAGAAAGCGCTTAGTTTTTTACTAGTCTAAGGTGTTTAAGGCTAAAAAGTTGCTATTACTTAAATAGCTAGATTAAGCTAGCTAATTAAATTATTTAAGTATTACCTTTAGGTTAAAAAGTAAGAGACTAGTTATTTTAAAAGTCTTAAATATAGTCTTCTCTTTAAATAAGATCTCTTAGGTAGCTATAAATATAAGATAGAAGTCTCTCTTATTTATAAATATAAGCTCTTAGTACCTCTCTATAAACGCAGCTATCTAGTTTAAGTAAGCTATTAAGAATAGTTTAAATATAATAATATTAAGCGGCTAGAGTATATAAATTAAATAAGGAGGGTATACTATAAAGAAGATTCTATTCTAATTATAGTACTTAATAAAGTCTATTATAAGATAAAATTTATAGCTATTAAAGATAAGTAATTAATAGCTTCGCCCTACCTTCTCCTTTATAGATTAATTGAATACTTATTTAAGCTAGGATAGTCCTATTTTATTATTCGTCTAGCTAGAAGGTAAGAAGAATATATATACTTAATTCTTAGGCCTTAGAGCCTACAGCTAAGAGTCTTATATTAAGCCTAAGACTAATTAATATATTAGAGCTGGCGTAAGGGCTAATCTATTAGCGCATATATAGGCTAGTAGAGTTATCTACCCTTAATTGCTATCCTAGATATAAGCCTTAATCTTCCCCTCTTTATATAGCCTCCTACTAAACACCTACTTTAAGCGAGTAAGTATTCCTAGTATATAGCTCTTTTTATCTATATTATATATATTGTAAGGCTTAAGACTATATTAGCTAAGCTTACTGTTACAGATAACAAGCAAAGGTCTCTCCTGAACGAAGGATGCGATGTTGGCAGCCAACAGTCGCACGAGACGAAG
>JARBXR010000422.1:0-10112 GCA_029100535.1 Stemphylium beticola | reverse complement strand
AGCTATACGCATAGCTCGCCTGCCCTAACCCGGATCAGGTCCAGAGAAGTATAGCATACCCCCCCGTGTAACACAAATTGTGAGATGAACACTAACTTCAACGCGTTATAACTCTACTAATATAGACTTAATCTAAGCTGCGATTGCAGCATTTAAATCGCGAGAGCTAAGAGAATAAACCTCGTATATAAAAATTACAGCTAAGTATAATGTTAATTAATTAATACTTAGCTAAAGACACTAGGGCTCTTAAGCACTATAATAAGCCTGTACACTCTAGAAGCTAATACTTAATCTATAATAAGAGCTAGAGCTTATAAGATATATAAAAATGCTTATAGAGAGAGGTCTTCCTCCTACGCGAGAGATGATTAGGAATTTCTCATCAGAAGTAGCCCATTAGCAGCTTAGCGAGAGCTGGGTTACTCGCTTTATTAACCGACACGAGATCCATCTCATCTCAAAGTGGACCAGCGCCATGGATCGTACGCGCCACCTGGCTGATTCTAAGTCAAAATACCGTCTCTACTTCGAGCTACTGCATCGAAAGATCACTGAATACCACCTTAAAGCTCGAGATATATACAATATAGATAAGAAGGGCTTCTTAATTAGCTTAATAGGTAGAAGTAAGAGGATCTTTAGCAGGCGTTAATAGGAGAAGAAGGAGGTTTAAGCATCTCTCTAGGATAGATCACGCGAGTTCCTAATAGTACTAGCCTGCTGCTGCGCTGATAGAAGCGCGCTGCCCCTAAGCCTTATCTACGCAGCTAAAAAAGGAGCTATATAATTAAGTTAGGTAGAGGATATTAAGGTAGGAGAATATAAAGTCTTTATCTTATTATCTCTAATAGGCTAGTTAAATAATAATATAGGTCTAGCTTAGCTAGAGTAGGTATTTAATCGCTATATAAAGTAGTAATTAGGGAGATAGTAATTACTTATCCTTAATAGCTATAGATCTTATATTATAATAGAGTTTATCGACTACTATAATCGCTATAAGATTCTCCTTATAATTCTTCCTCTATATTTAACTTATACGCTCTAGCCGCTTAATATAGTGCTATTTAAGCTACTCTCTTAAGCCTACTCTAATAAGCTTACTAACTATCTCTATAAGGCTTAAGGCCTTATTCTAATTAAGAAAGAGGACTTCTTCTCGCTCTTCTAGAGCGCCTAGATATCCTCCTTTACAGAGAGCCTTATATTAAAGGCCTTCGAAGCCACTAGGATCTGGCTGATGGATGCTAACGTTATCTTTTGTAGATTTGCCAGCACGCCAGAAGCTGAGAGAAGCTTATTGTTAGGGCTCTCTAATTATGACTGGAGAAAGCTTGATCGGCTAGTACAAGTTACTGTTAATAATAGCTATTAGTATAAGGCAAGAAAGCTGCGCTTAAGCGTTCACTATCTCTCTATGCAGTATAAGCTTTTACAGCATAAGAACGAGGGCTTAAAAGAGGCTCTTTAACATAAAAAGAAGTATAAGAAGAAGGGCAAAGCTCTTGACCTTCAACAGCGCCAGGAGTATCACGGTGGCGCCGTCCACTGGTCCCCTCGCAAGCTGCGTGAGGCTCGAGCTAGAGAAGCAGTACGGGAGCGAGATGAGATGGAGGAGAAACTCCAAAAAGCACGGGCCAAGAAGCAGCGCGAGGAGGCTCGACTGCAGCGTCAAGTTGAGCTCGAGGAGAAGCGTGTGGAGAGGCAGAGACTCAAGGAGATGAGGGAGCTTGAGCGAGCTGAGAAAGCAGCTGAACGCGCGCGCCAGAAGGAGGAGAGAGATGCTGCTAAAGCTCTACAATTATCCCAAAAGGGAAAGAGAAAAGCCTCACAAGTATCCTCAGCAAGCAACAAGCGTCAAAAACGCGTTAGGGCTGCTCGCGCTGGTGCTCAAGTTCAAGAAGAGCCTCCAGCTCCTCCACCAAAGCTCACATCACGTGGCCGCAACGTTAACCTCCCACAAAAATTTAGATAGTACAAGTTGATCGCAAGTATCTATTTACTGCAACACTACGTTTTTATGAATATTGAGCTATTGTGTGGCGTTGTACGGCTTCAAATTTGAGATCGCTGAGATGGTGTTCGGCGGGGCGTCTCGCGAATCCGGGCGTCTCGCGCACGGGCACGTTAGCATCAGGCCCGAGCACGTGCGGCGCATCTGCGCAACGCTTTTCTTTCTATTCCTCCGCTGCTCAATACAGTTCCACTTCCCTCTACAAAGACTGAGATTGGACGGACACCATGATCTTCGCCGATGTCTTCACTAACGATGCATGGCAATTTTGGACGTCGCTGAGGGCTGTTCGCTATTACTGTATTACGTGGCTCAGCCCAAACACAGTGGCGAAGGGATGTCCCGCACTTCATTGTCGGGCAACACCACGCGGAAATGCTGCCAGTGTATAGCGACCACACTGCGATGCATTCGCTTCATAGGGGTACTTACCCACAAAGCAGAAGCTCTCGTACTCGTTCTGCCCTTATGCTGATTCATGTGGCTCTCGCATCAACCGATCGTGTTCGCGGGCACACAGCCTTATGAAATGGCCCTGAGCTTGCTTCGCTTGCGCAACCTCCTAATGCTGCAGGCTGCTATTTTCAACACACACACACACAGTGGCGCTCTTTTGTGAGCTCTGAATACCAATGGCGCCATATAGCCATATTAAGAGTTCACCCCGTCACCCGTCTCTCCATAGACAGTCCATCGTTTCGGCCCCCACCGTCGGCGCGCGCCGCAAGGCAGCAACATGTCTGTGAGACCCCCCACAGGTGGTCGTTGCAGCTGAAGACCGGGATATCTCCTACCCTGCCCTCAATGCTTACCGTGCATCGTCGCATGGCATATGTGGAGGGCAGTCCCCACCCTACTTCTCTCGGTTCTTCATATTCTAGTCTCTTCGACACATCATGGCGACTAAAGTTGCACAGCAAGGTGCGCAGACTGATCTTGGTCGCTTGTGGGCAGAGGCGATAAGAGACTACAATGCGCGCACCAAAGAAGACCTTTCGGCCTTGGGCGCACGAAGTGTCGCTGAGGTCATGCGGCAAACCGATGCAGATATGAAGAAGTTCAAAGGGTTTCGAGACGACGGTAGCAAAATATCGAGCTTCCGATCGGCCATGGGCGACCATCTTGGCGACTTCCAGAGATGCATCGATGGCTTTGCTGCAGTCGGAGCCGCTGTCAGTGCGTTTCCACCGGCAATGCCAGTGGGACTAGTTTTCACGGCCGCGGGTCGCTTGATATCTGTGAGTAGAAACTGTCCTTTCAGGATGATGCACTCAACATCGTTAGGCTTTCGCAGGAGTTAGAGCAGAATACGACCGCGTTGAAGAATTCTTTGCATATTCCGCACGTTTCTTCGAACGACTTTCAATTCTCGAAGGCCGAGCAGAATCCGGTCCACTTGCGCTCGCTATCGTAAGAATCTTCTCTATGCAGCTATCGGTATGCGGCAGGGTAAGGCGTCTAGTGAAGGAGAAGAAGATCAGTAGGCTGGCCACGCAGATCTTAGGGCTCCGCCACTCCGCTAATTGATCGTAGCGCATTGGCTCAATGCATTGTGGAACGAGGTAGATGAAGAGCTTGTATCGGCGTATGCTGCAATGCAGGCATCAATCCAGGAACTCGATGAAGCTGTTGGATTCGAAAGCTACAGCTCTATCAAGACGGTACAGGACGACGTACTTGCCAGCAGTGCTAAACTGGACGAATTCGATACGAAGCTGCAATCATACCGGGAGGACTCAGGAAAGGACTTTCAGCAAGTCTACGCGAGCACCCTAAATCTCCAGTTTGTTGTCAGCGAGGGGTTCTTCGCTATCCAATATCAGCTATCCGAGAATCATGCTGAACAGAATGCTCTGCTCCGCCAGATTTTAAAGAATACAGCCAAGTTGAACAGAGCACCAGAAAACGAGGAGAAGAAGAAACAAGAGGTGAAGTCCAAAGGCGATGTTGGTGACCGCAAGTTCCAAGCCTTGCGGGAACTTAAAAAGTTCTTCAACGGAAACTCCAATGTCTTTCCTTCCTGGATAGAGGCTCATCAGGAAAACTTGGCGCGAAATGAAGACATGCGCGATAACAAGATCAGACAAACGGCAGCGTGGCTCAGCGAGCATTCGAGCTTCAAGACTTGGATCGACGATGGCCACCCTCTACTGTGGCTAAGAGGTGCTGAGGGGATTGGGAAATCGTTTCTGGCCTATTCTGTCGTTGAGGTGTTGCGACTACGTCACGGTGAACACACTTCCTTCGCCTACTTCTATTTCAAAGAAGAACATCCATATCAGCAATCAATGCAGAATGCATTTGCCTCTGCAGCGCTTCAGATTGCCGAATCGAACAACAAGTACGCAGAGCAGGTAGCGGCAAAGATCAGGGAAGACTCAAGTGGGTCTATAGAGATCTCCACCTGGAAACGATTCTTCCTTTCGATGTTTCCTGGTGACAACCGATCTGGTCACCGGCTGTTTCTTGTCTTGGATGGCTTAGACGAGGCGCACGTGCAGGAGGGCGGGATCTTAACACAATTTCTGACCGACCTAAAGCACCATGGGGCCAATGTGTCGGTTCTGGCAACTAGCAGAGCTGAAGACAAGCCTACGCTGCAGCTACTTCAGCCTTCGATGATTGATATCACGAAGCAGGAGATGAAGTCCGATATCAAGATGCTCGTGAAGAGTCGCCTCCAAACACTTCCGCGCGTGCGCAAGTTTAGTCCCACGGTCAAGAAAGCCATCGCTCGCAGGGTAGTCAAGCAAGCAGACAGTATGCTTTACGTCGAGCACATCCTTAGAAGATTCTCCTACATTGGTCGAGAGCGGGCGGTCATGCATGACTTGGACAAGCTGCCGACATGTCTACATGACCTTTACAAGCTTCTCCTGGAGGAGTGTCGCCACAATCGTTCGGAAGCGCAATATCAAGCATTGAAGAAATTATTTGCCTGGCTAGCATTTTCAAAACGATCACTCAGCCTCGCCGAAGCTTCAAGCTTGATCAAACTCACATTGTCTGATAACACATTCGATATCGAAGAAGAAATCATCGGGCGTTCGTCTCGCATCCTTGAGCTTACTCAGACACGACAGTTTGAAGAAGACAACAAAGATGATGATCAGGACGATGATGAGAATGACGAGGGAAAAGAGGACAGCATGCCCGAATTAGAAGATGGAAAATCTCCTTTAACATTCCAGGACCGGTCCTTGCGGCAATACTTCAAAAGCGTGAACGTCGAAGACGATGGCGTAACAGAATTCCGGACCCCTGCTACTGCTGCTCATCTCACGATCCTCCAGATGTGTGTAGACATCATGATGGAAGCAGCGAAAGATCCCAATGAACCGACAATATCTGAGCTCTCTCTCTATGCCATCCGGTATTGGCATGAGCACCTGAAAGAGCTGGATGTGGAGAACACGACAGTCGAAGCTATCCAGCAGGTCGTGATTCTCCTGCACCGTATTACGCAAAATGAAAGCAACATTGCCAACTTGTTCGAGAAGGTAGCAAGGCATACTGACATATATCCTGGACGATCAGACGATCTTCCTACGCCTTGGTTTGAAACACTCATAACGTGGGCAACTAAAGCGTCAACGCTGGCAGACGGATCATTAGATGTCGTAGTCAAAGAATGGGCGCTTGCTGTCAGCGAGGATAATGTTCTGCTTCCGTTAGCCCAAGGTCATATCCAAAACTGGTTGAATGCTGACGACCAGGTCTGGATACCTGAATCGTTCTTATTCGTCAAGGGCGCGCTTTCTCGTGTAAGCCTCTCTTCCATCACGAAAGTTTATCTTTCTAACTGGCCATAGGCGAATCGCATTCAAGTATCTGAAGATGAGCCAGTCGAATACATACGCGCCATTGCAGCAGAATACAATATTCCTGTCGAAGACTTCAAGACTTTACGGGCGAGTGGGTCCACTTTGGCTGACTATGGCTACGCGGCTGAGGATCCGGATCGCCAAAAGGCGTTGATCGTTGAAGCTGCCCTGTACCTGAAGAGAGCGGTAGAATGTATGGAAGGGAACGTCCTGGAGAAGGTCGCAACACTTCGCCTCCTAGCTCCAAAATATGAATGGATCAACCAAGAGCCAGAAGCAGTCAAATACTACGATCAGGCTTATGATATGCTCCCTGCTTCAGACGACCGGGATATGTCTCCCGAAGAACTCAAGAAGATTAAGAAGATACGGATAGAGATCTTGACTGCGAAAGCCCAGACGCTGTCCAGTATGGAGCAACCTGAAGACGCCTTGCCAACATTTGAAGAAGCGAGGAGACTTTCGGGCGAGCAACCGCTAGCTGGATCGACCTTGGATGATATCACACTGTTGTTCCAGAAGGACAATGAAGCCGAGGCTTTTAGGCTAATGGAAGTGCTCAAGAGTTGGAGTGAGAAGGAGCGAAACAGTTGGTTCACGTATTGTTTCGAGGAATGGGTAGATCAAACCGCAGTGACTCGTATGCAAAGAGCAGCAAAGTTGGCAAAGGAGACCGACCTACTACTCGATTGGCTGACGGCTTTGGCCAAAATTCTGCCCATGCAGAGTCTTCATCTTTTTAATCTCCGGTGCGCAATCGCATACATACACTATCCGCTGCTTGGCGATATTGAAAAGGGTAAAACGCTGCGCCAGGAGATTCTGACTATGAAACCGAAACCGGACCCTGATTTCGAAGACACAATGAATGAGACAAAGACACGTCATCGCATGCAGCTTGCGGATATTCTCTTTTGTGAGTTCCAGATGTCGGCCGACCCAACGAATAAGGAAGCGATCATGGAGACCTTGAGACTACTGCCGAGCGCCCACGGCGAGAACTACGATGAGCGGGAATCCCATATCGGTATGCTTCGTGCGAACATGTTCCGCATCATGGGTCCTGCCAAGGAGTATGAGAAATATATGAATGAGCTACTCATGAACTGTATTCGTGGGCTCGAAGATAGCGTTTCTTGGAATGATTTGTCGAGCCTGCGACTACTCTCCAAGGTTTTAGCCTCGTTGGACGGTCTGGAGAAGGATGCAAGAATCGCGATTAGTTCCCAATTTTCGATCTTGGATCGTACAATACATGGGCTAGATGCTGAATCTGAACAAGCAGAGTCGCCCTCTGACAGTGGTGGTCGCGAAGGAGATGCAGAACAAGAGTCGATACAGCAAACTGAACCACTTACGGGAAGCGACGACACATCGCATACTCCGCTGGTGGACAGCGTACATGAGGTCGTTGACGGAAGCTCTTCCGACGAGGTAGCTGAGAGAGAGCAGAACGCTACGGCTGCGGAAGTGTCAGAGCCTGCCAAGCTTGATGAAGATGTTACCGGTTGGAGTATCTTTTGCGATGGACGTTGCGGAATGACCATCGAATCATGGACTCAGCCGTTTTACTACTGCCTCGTTTGTCCCAGCTGCGATCTATGCGAAGATTGCCACTCCAAGCGCCTGAAGCAAACGGCTGGGGAGATTGAGGAACCATGGCTGAGCTTTTGCGGCGCGAACCATCGCTACATCGAAGGACCGATGAAGGATTGGAAAGGGATCAAGAATGGCGTCATCCGTATCGGCGATGAGGAAATTACCGTGAAGGAATGGCTTCGGGGATTGAAGGAGGAGCGGTGGCAGACTGCTTGGAACACCTTTTGGACCAGGCAAGGCGGCCTGAAGGATATCAGGGTTGAGGACTGAGGTGAAGATTGCCTTGATCAAATTGTGGTAACTGGCCTACTGTTTAGTCTTTACATAGGGTTTTCGGATAGGTGTCAATATAGTGTCTATGCAAGTCGATCCACGAGCGTACGGTCAGACCAGCATCTGGAGTAATGAGACACGTTGGGCAAGCATCCCGAGCGAATGCTAACACCCCCATAGCGGATGGCGGAGTACTCCCTTCACAATTCAGGTTAGACTATCGGAGCTGTCATGCCGGCACAGGAGATAACCTGGGAAAAAAGCTAGCTGCTGGTTACACTTCTCTCAATCGGGTCCTGGAAGCGGGCGCAGTCATAATCCGATTGACTTGCTGAATCATTGCGTCCGACGTAAGCGCGCTGTCAACATCGCACTACTTGCACGCTACACATTCTCGGCTACGAGAGAAGTATCACCACGGTGAAGTTCGTATTGCATGAGAAGACTAGGGTTATTCGAATGCTAGGTTTTCCGTATCCTACCCACCGTAGTTTCCGGGCCCGACATTTCAGGCATTTGATGCTTTCTTTCGATGCGTGGTTTCATCCAATGCGCTGCCTCTTTACACGTCCTTTCAAAGCTTCCAGTTTGTATCTTCGTAAGATCGCAACCACTAATGTACTTTCTATCCTGTGGGTCATGATGCCCATCTGGCTGTTTCGCATTACCAATATACAACGCCCTGGCATCATAGCAATGTCGCCCATGCGAGGTGTACTACATACAATCATCATGCTTAAGACATGCAGTCCTGCAAGCATCGAGGCTCATGTGGACTGTGGAGTTATCGGGGAGCTCGAAACCTGCGTCGAACGCTGCATCCCAGTTCTCACGCTGAGAGAAGTTGCCGTGAAAGGAGAAGAGCAGGTCACGATAGAGCACAGTGAGCGAACTGTTTGACCTTCGCTCGTTCTCCCATGACCAAAGATCTCCATAGAGAGCTGGATTGGTTTTGTGTAGGCTGATCACAGGCTCGCACCAGTAGTCTTTGCCGAACGGGATATCTTCGAGCGTGTGAGGATTGAACATGGGCCATAGACCACTAATACTGATACCAGCTTTGTTATGTAGCGCCCATCCCAGTATACTGTCGCCAAAGCAATCAGCCCTGATATCTTCCATGTATTCGGTAGCGAGCCGGGGATCCTTTAGGCCGATGCTGTTGCGTGGACGATCAACAAGTCGGTGCGCAGCGGCCGTGGAGAGTATAAAGCCGGCACCTCTGTATGCGAACCACTCTTGTTCTTCTCTCTCGAATTTCGATTCAGACTGGTACTTTCTTCCAGGTGAGGGCGAACCAAAATAGTAAGGCGTTGAGCCATTGTAGTCTTATAGTAGACGGAAAACGTTGTCCCGCAATATGTACGTGTCGCTCTCGAGGAAGACCTACCACTCGGCCACGTTGTTATGATCAATTGCCTATTCAACTTCCGGCAGAAACTTGTACTTATCGATCTTCCATCCTTCACGACCCTGCTGCAGTCTTACGCCCTCTCGGCTCGCGTTCCTTTGTCTCGTAGACGATGTAGTCCTCTGGCTTTATGTACTTGTTCGGCGGCAGATCTGCGAGCACATCGATTGCTTGATGGTTACGATCGTAGGTGTGGTTGCCGTCTGAAACGATCAGAACGTTAGAAATGCATTTTATGACAGTTGATAGCTGGGCGTCGGTCCGCGACTCATGATTTGCTGCTCCGGTCTTCGCAACGGCCTGAATGTTCGAGAGAAGGTACGTTGGAAACAGATCGCATTCGTCTTTGATGCCCTCCTGCCAACCAACACTTCCCTTGGTCTTGAACTGTGTCCTGGTGTCCCAAGTCCAGAAGTCCGGTTCACTATCGGCTTGCGACTCGCGTTCTTGCGCTATCGGCACGAAGGGCTTGGGGTGGAAGGCTTGTTTCCCCAGAATGTCGCTTGGCAAGGAATCCAAGTACCTCCAGTCGAATAGAATAAAGAAATTGATACCGACGGTTATGACAACGAAAGCGAGTAGCAAGCGAAGCCACCTATGAGAGCTCCTTGGGATACCCGGCCAACATGGGATCAAACGCCCATTGAAGGAATGATTGGAACTTTTTAAGAAGCGACGTGTGACCGCCAACATGTTGAGGTGTGGACGCAAGTGTTACGTCGAAGCGCTACGTCACATTCAGTTCGTCGAGCAAGTTCCGAACAACGCGTCCAGCACGAAGGCGAGTATTGAACAGTGAGCGCAGCGTCAACAGACCTCTAGATCGATGAAAGCGCGCACAAGGTTGTTTGTGACACGGTTGACCGCGAAAGAAAGAAATCATAGGCGCGCTTCCTCTTGGGTGGTCGCCTTATGTAACCACGTGACTAAGGTCACATGATTTGCTATTGTAGCAGGCACTTACCTCTGAGCCGGAAGCTCCGGAAAC
>JARBXR010000421.1:0-10178 GCA_029100535.1 Stemphylium beticola | reverse complement strand
ATCGCAATGCCTTTCTAGCCTAAAGAGTACTAGTGCTTACTTAAGCTTACTTAAGCTTACTTTGCATTCTAACAGTCTATAAGCTCTATTATTAGTAGTAAGAGGTAGCGATTCTTTATTATAACGCTATTCACCCCTCTGTAATCTGCGCAGAGTCGCCATTTTCTATTAGCTTTCTTCACGAATAATATTAGAGAAGCTATCAGGCTACTACTCTCGCGGATAAATTTCTTCTTTAGGTTGTTCCTGAGATACTCGCGCAACTTTAGCTCGTGTTTAGGCGTAATTAGGTATAGTAGTCTTAGGACGAGCTTAGCCCTTTCTTAGATATAGATTTTGTAATTCTACTCTTAGTAATCTACTAACTTAGTTACTTCTATTTCCTAAAATAGTTCTTAAAACTTATTTATATTATACTCTTTAAGTATTTATAGTAGTACTAGTACTTTTCTCTTAGTCCTGACCTACTATATCTATATAACTCTTATACTCTAAGGGTCTTTCTTGTAGATTTCATCTATCTTACGAGGCGAGATCTTGCTAATTCTCCCTTTCTGGGGTGAGCTCTAGATTGTTGGGCGTGTCTCTTTACGTACTCTAGCAACCTTACGCGCAAGTTCTCGGCTAAGTATCGTCTTCTGTAACTAATTAATAGCTAGGTTGTACTTAATTAACTAATTATAGCTAATTAATATATCTTCTTTCCTAAGATCTATAATATTAATAGTTATCTAGTCTCTAATTCCTACTATATTAAGTAGTACTAGCTAGGTCTCTAGTCTTATTATACTGTCTCTAAATTCTATAGGGTTATTATCGGCTAATACTACTTATACTAGCTTTTTCTTAGCCTAGTAAAGTATATTATATCTTTCTACTACTTGTAATAAGATAATTGTCTATATAGTACTAACGTGAAGCACTACCGAGACGGCCACACCACCGAGCCGGCCACTTTTTCTTGGCATCGCGAACACCACGTACGAAATAGTAGATTACTTAACACTATCTATAGAATCTACGTACGACACACTTATAATAGATTTAGAATCTTCTTCTATATTATTTTAGTATATATAGGTGTTATACCTAGTCTTACTATAGTTGCTATAGCGCTATTAAGCTAGTTAGGCTCTTTCTTAACCACTACTACTATATGCTCTTTTTAACACTATACAATCTATAGCTGCACTTTTAGCTGCAAAAAATACTGCTTTACTATACTCTATCGTGCCGCCGTGCTAAATCTGCTTTTTCTTCTAAGTTTTACACTTAGTTATCGCTGCTACTTACTTTTTAAGCTTATAGATGCGAGTAGCTTATATAGCGTTTTAGCATAGTATCTCCTTAGCCTCTTTAATAAGCTTTAAGAAGTCTCCTCTAGCTTCTTCTAATAATTATATAATAGTATCGCTTATAAGCCTTACTTATAAGCTAAATTGGTGTTTATTGCTTAGCATTTAAGACTGCTAGGGCGATTCTGGTAGGGCTACAGATAGTGGCGTACGAAGACGGACCTTAAGGCGATTAAGAACCCTCTGCGCGTTAATAGAAACTAGCCCTGCTGCCTTAAAGGCCTTTTTGCAGTTCTCGTACGTGAATACGTCAAAAAAGGCGTCTTTAAAGGCTAGAAGGAAGCCTTCTTTATTCATATAGAAGACGCGTCGCGATGCCAAGCCCCGTACGCGTTAAGAGTACTTTAGTTTCAATGGCGAGAAACACACCACATCGAGTGGCTGAAGTACGTGCGATAAGTGAGCGGGTATATAGAGGGTTAGGAGCTTTCGTACGAGGCAGAAGTCTTTAAAATTCTAGTTAAGGTGGCTCTTATAGCTATCTAAGATAAGTACTCTATATAACCCCTTCTAACGCGACTTTATATACTAATTAAAGTGCTTTAACTACTTAAAGCTAAGCTAATTATCTATCTACTTATTCTCTAATATATAGTGTTTCTATCTGTATAGAATATCTTTCTTCTTACACTAGATAGAGATATAAATACGCCCTTTATAGATAATAAAGGGTAGGATAGTATATTCTATAATATAGATACTCTAGATTACTATAATCTACTTTCTATTATTTAGCTAGATAAGGGTTAGTCTTATATGATATTCTAAACCTATGACTATTTTTATTTAGCTAATAATGCCTTTCTAGAAATCCATTTTATGAAATTAATAAATTTCATTATTATTAAGGACTCTATACTTAGCTTTTATTTCTTATATAAGCTTAAACTAGGCGCTAATAATCTCTAAGTCTTTCTAGAGTACCCTCTAGTAATTTTTACTTAGCTAAAGACTATCTTAAGCTCCTCTATACGCTTAATAAAGCGCTTAGCCTAGTTCTTACTAATAGTTGTCCTAATACATACAGCTAGTAGTTTATCTATAATATTAACTACCTCTCGCAGTTAGGGGGCAAACCCTCGCGAATTAAGCTTAAGGATATATTATACGAATATTTGCTCTTCTATCGCAGAGAGCTTTCAGCTATTTAGTGGTGCTTCGCGTCGAAATTAGATTTCGCGGAGTTGATCAGAGAGCTGCTAATGTTGTACGCTAAAGGCAGCAGCACCGCGTCATAGGGTCTAAAATTAACATATAGTATAGGCCTAAAGGGTAGGTTTAATTCTACCCTCTTATTAATCTAAAATTATTGTACGTTGTGATTGCATCGCTGTTCGTAGATGGTGTTCGCGATGCCAAGAAAAAGTGGCCGGCTCGGTGGTGTGGCCGTCTCGGTGGTGCTTCACGTTACTATTAATAGTTACTATTAATTTATGTCTAACGTGGTTCATAAGTGAGCGCCCCACCCCAGTGAGCGCCCCAGCCGATTTCACACCAAAAAATCAGTAATCTAAGGCTTAATATCTCTATAATTACAAGGTAGAACCTTCCAAAAATTTGACTATTAAGCTGCACCTCTATATTCTTTCTATTTCTAAGATAAATATGCTCTTACTTATGTTATAAAGGATTTATTAAAAGAAAACTAAATTACCGGGATTATTTTGCTCTACTTTTCTATATCTCGTGAATTAGATAAGCTAGAGCTTAGAAATCATAGGCATAGAAAGCTTATATATACAGAAATATTGTATTAAAGTTTCGATTTTTTTTCATTAAGCCGTTACAGAGTTATTAAGCTATAGATTATTGATTTTTTGGTGTAAAATTGGCTGGGGCGCTCACTTGGGTGGGGCGCTCACTTATGAACCACGTTATATACTAAGACTTCTATTCTTAATGTAAGATTCTATAAGTTCGTGTCTCGTGTATTATAAAGGGTCATTTTAGGACTACCTACACTAGCGTGACTCTATCCCTAGTAGTGACCTAGTTTTTTAGCTACTTGTCTTTTCTTTTCCTAGGAAAGTAGCCCGCGCTATACTTAGCGTTATAATAGAATCTATAGCTATCCCTATAGTGGAATGTCTAATATAAATATAAGTAGGGTATAGCTCTCTAGCCTAAGGCTGCGTTCTCTATATACTACTTATTTTCCTTAGACTAATTTCTATTTTTATTTCTATTTTCTTAGGCTTAGTTCTTAGCTTTTTAGAGTTCTTTTCCTAGTCTAAAAGATTATTTAACTTTCTTAGTGTTAGAATGCAAAGTAAGCTTAAATAAGCTTAAGTAAGCACTAGTACTCTTTAGGCTAGAAAGGCATTGCGATTACGTTCTTATACGCGTAATCTATAACTCATAGATTACGTATATCTAGGTTATCTATTAGTAAGATAGAATATTCTAGATAACTTAGTATTTGTATATAACAAGGAGTTAACACCTAGATTAACTCGGTGTCTAACTCCCCCTTTTATATCTAATAGATATAGTTATAACTCTAGTTCTTATCTTCCGCTATTACTAATACTATTACTAATAGTATTAGTAATCCTCCTCCGCCACCTTTTCTACAGGTTGTGAGCCCGGGTTAGACCCTTTAGGAATAGAGTTACTATAAGTCTATAGTAATTAGAGTATTTTAACTCTATATAAGCTATAGCAGTAGTATCTTAGCGTATAGTCCCTGCCTACTAGGACCTAAGCGATTAGGTAACCCTAGTTACTAGGAAACTATCCCTAACCTAATAATTACTCTACGTAAGACCATAATAAGTTTAGATAAGCTAATTAAGCTATACTAAACTGCTATTAAAAGGCAGAGGGAAGATACTAGTAGTAATACTAGTATAAGGCTCTAGGTAATCTTATACTTAAGGTATACTTATAGCAGGCTACTATAATAACTACTTATTAAAGCTTATTAGCACTAGCTTCTAGTAAAGCGTATAGTTACTAGACAAAGCTAAAACTCTTACTTAGTAACTAGCTAATAAGTTAGTCTCTAGAAAGATTAGCAACCTTTACTAGAGTAATAAGTAATTACTATAGGTAATATAATACTACTTTTTAGATTAAAGTGCTACGTTTTTCGGCACTATTTAGGCTAGGTATTTGGCCTATTATATCACATTAGTGCTACGTTTTCGGCACTATTTAAGCCAGATCTTGTTAGCTTATTATACTATAATTCTATAGCCTGAGTTCTTTTTTAGCCGCTTGTGCTCATAAGGACAGTAACTATAGTTTTATATTATAATAAGACTAGAACAAGACTAGCTATTTGCTATCTCTAGATAATAGCTATCTACTTTGTCTAGACATAAGAGTAGTAGCTATAATGGCTGAAAGCAGCATATATAGAGTGCCAAAACTACTTGGCAACTCTAACTACGATATTTGGGCTTTAAGAGTAGAGTCTCTCTTAGTTAAAGAAAACTGCTATTCTGTTATAACGATAGACCCTGCTCAATTAAATCTATCTAATTTTGAATAAGAGAAATTAGAAAGTCTAAAAGAGCAAGAAGGTAAAGCGTTATCTATTATTAGGCTAAGCCTAGATAACGGCCCACTTCTGTAAACTAAAGAGATTAAATCGCCATTTATATTATAGAATAATGTTAAATCTCTATATTAAGCTAAAGGCTTTAGTAGCGACTTCCTACTAAGTAAAGAGCTTATTAATACTACGTTAGCTAGCTATAATAATAACGTAGAAGTATATTTGTAGAAGATTAAAAGACTACTTAATAGTCTAGAAGCTAGAGATATCTCTCTACCTTTAAAGTTTATTGCTGCTCTAGTACTAAATAATCTTAGTAACGATTTTAATTATTTAGTAACTATAATAACTCAAGATCTAAGACTAGATAAGCTAATTAATTTAGATCTTATATTTAGCCAGATCCTTAATAAGTCTAGACGTATATATTCTATTAAATCTCTAAAGAATAGTATCTCTAACAAAGAGACTACTAATAAAAACATAGAAATGTCTTTAAACGTAAATAAAAGTAGCAAGTATTACTCTTATTACAATAGAAGCGGACATATAGACAATATGTATTATAAAAAGAAACGCAGCAATAAGAAGCACTTAAAGGCCTCTAATATAGTAGAAGAAAGTAGTCTTAATAGTACTATTATTTAAGTTAATAATACAGAAGGTACTAAAGACTCTTCTACTAGTAATAAGATTATATAGGTACTAGATAGTAGTGCTAGCTACTATATATACTCTAGAGAAGATCTTTTCTCTAACCTAGAGCTAATAGACAATACATATATTAAGTAGAGTAATACTAATACTCTACTTAAAGCAAAGGCTTAAAGTAATATAGCTATTATCTTTACTAGTACCTAGACACCTATAGTACTTAAGAATATACTACTAGTACCTAAGATATACGTAAACCTACTAAGCGTCTGCTAAGCTATTAATAGAGAGGTAGAGTTTAAGTTTACTAAAAAAGAGTGCCGAGCCTATAAGGATAATAAGATTCTAGCTATAGGACACTATACTAGAAATATAGCTACTTTTACTACTTATAGTAATAGAAATAAGAGTATAGAAGTCTCTAATACTTCTACTATAAAACTTAATAACACTACTCTACTATATAAAAGACTAGAATATATTAGTAAAAATAGCCTTAATAAGCTATTAGCTAATATAAAAGGCTTAAGTTTTAAGATAGATACTAGTAAAGACTTTATAAACTATATTATCTACCTTAAAAGTAAGTAAACTAGTACTATAAGTAGAGATTCTATTACTATTAAAGTAGAAGACTTTAGAGATCTAGTCTATATAGATCTAGAAGGACCTATTAAGCCTATAATAAATAGAGGCTATAGGTATTATATTACCTTTCTAGACTATAAGACAAAGTATCTAGAGATAGAGCTACTTAAGAATAAAGCAGAACTTATTTAACCTATTAAAGAGTTTATTAATAGAGTTAAAGTATAAGATAATAAAAGGCTTAAGCTAATATAAGCGGATAATGAATTAAATACAAAAGATCTAATAGATCTAGCTAAGGATAAAAGATTCATCTTTAGATTTACACCCCTTTTTAACCCTAAAGCTAAAAGAGGTGTAGAGCGTATAAATAGAACTGTATTTAATAAAGTAAGAGCTCTACTATTTAAGTCTAAACTGCTAAAAAGACTATAGGCAGAGGCTCTAATGTCTGCTATATATCTCTATAATAGAACACTAAATAGTTCTATTAATTTTAAAACGCCATATAAGGCAAAATACAAAGCTAAGCCTAATATAGCTAATATAAAGATCTGGGGATCTTTAAGCTATAGAAAGGACCTAAGGAGTTCTTATATAAACTAGACGCTAGGTCTAAGCCATATTACCTAATAGGTTATACGAGTAATAACCTATATCGTCTTCTAGATATTAAATCTTATAAAGTCACTTTAGCAAGAGATGTTAAAGTACTAGAAGGAACCTACTATAGATCTTCAAAAGATCACAGTCAAGAAGATCTAGAACTAGAAGACGAATCTAGTAAAGTAGTACTAGAAACTGCTAAAGATAGTAAAATTAGCAGTGATAATAAAGCTATTAAAACTCATCCTAAAGTAGTTATTAATAACAAAAAGGATAGAGAAATAAGTAAGCTTAGAGAAGGTACTACTAATACTAGTATAGCTTCTTCTAATATACTAGAGGAAGTATACTATACTAGTAAAATAGAAGATTGTCCTAGAAACTATAAAGAGATTCTAAAGTATAAAGAAAAGGATAATTATCTAGCTGCAATGCAACTAGAAATAGACTAGCTAAATAATAATAATACCTAGTCACTAGTACCTAGACTTAGCAATTATCCAGTCCTAAAAGGACAATAGGTATTAAATAAAAAATATTAAGTTAATAGCTAAATCTATAAGGCTAGATAGGTAGCTAAAAGTTTTCTATAAGAAAAAGACTTAAACTTTAAAGAAACTTTTGTAAACACTAGTAAGCCTAGTATAATAAGGCTACTATTAGTAGTATTTCGTGCTCTAGATTAGGAAATCTATAGCTAGGATATTAAATAAGCTTTCCCTAATACTCTAATAGATACTACTATCTATATAGAATAACTTAAAGGCTTTATTAATCCTAAATTTCCTAACCACGTTTGCCTACTTAAAAAGGCACTATATAGTCTAAAACAAGCCTCTAGACAGTAGCAAAAACTGCTAGCCAGTCTATTAGCTAAACTAGACTTTACTCCTCTATAGACTAATACTGCTACCTATATAAGCACTAATAAAAAGACTATATTAGCTACTCACGTAGACGATCTATTAATATTTGCTAAAAATAAGCAAATAATAGATAGTCTATTTAAAGACCTTAGTTCTAGTTCTACTTTAGAAATAAAGAACCTAGGCAAAGTAAAAGAGTTTCTTAGAGTAGAGATCTATCGAAATAGAGTAATTAGATCTCTATATATAATTTAAGAAAAATATATTAGTAGACTACTAACTAGGTTTAATAAAGAATGAGTTAAACCTAGAGAAGCCCCGCTACCCTCTAATACTAAGCTTAAAAGTAATAAAGAAGAGGCTAGTCTAGAAGATATTAAAAGATATTAGCAAGAAATTGGCTCTCTTATCTATATTACTATATTTACTAGGCCTGATATAGTATATACTATAAATAGCTTAGCTAAGTATATATTTAATCCTAGTATAGATTACTTTAATAGCTTAAACTACCTCTGGGGCTATATAAAGAATATTAAAGATCTAGCTTTAAGCTATAATCTAAATCCTAGTAAAACCTAATCTAATCCTATAGAGCTAAAGTAGCTAGATAAAATAATTAATCTAATTGGCTCTACAGACTTAGATTGAGGGGGGCGATTTTACTAGCAAAAGGTCTACAACAGGATATATATTCTTATTAAGCTATAATAAGAATAACAGCGCTATGTCCTGGCTATTAAAACTGCAAAAGACTGTTGCACTATCTAGTGCAGAGGCTGAATTTATGGCCTATAAAGAAGTAGTTAAAGAGAGCTTATACCTTAATCTCTTAATTAAAGAGATAAGCTCTATTATTCCTATATTTAATAGTATAAAGATGATTAAAACAGATAGCTAAAGCGCTATAGAACTAGTGAAGAATCCTATATATCACGCTAGAACTAAGTATGTTAATATTAGGTATTACTTTGTTAGAGAAAAGGTTGAAAACAAGGAAATAGAATTATCCTATCAGCTAATAGCTACTCAACTAGTAGATAGCTTAATAAAGCCTATTAGTATATAAAAGATAAAGGATTTTAAAGTAGAAATAAATCTACTACCTTATCTAAAAGAGTAGTACTAGTAGTAGAAGTATCTAAATTGCTATAACTACTACTACTACTAGAATTAAGCTTATTAAGCTTAAGGGGGCGTGTTAGAATGCAAAGTAAGCTTAAGTAAGCTTAAGTAAGCACTAGTACTCTTTAGGCTAGAAAGGCATTGCGATTACGTTCTTGTACGCGTAATCTATAACTCATAGATTACGTATATCTAGGTTATCTATTAGTAAGATAGAATATTCTAGATAACTTAGTATTTGTATATAATAAGGAGTTGACACCTAGATTAACTTGGTGTCTAACTCCCCCTTTTATATCTAATAGATATAGTTATAACTCTAGTTCCTATCTTCCGCTATTACTAATACTATTACTAATAGTATTAGTAATCCTCCTCCGCCACCTTTTCTACATAGACTGATTTTAGAGAGCTAAATAGTTTATAAAATTTAATATCTAAGAAGAATTTTACTATATTTAAATTGCTAAAGGATACGAGTAGAGAATAGCTTTTAAGACAAAGTATAGACTATATAAGTATATAATTATGGAATTTAGATTAATTAATGCGCTAATAACGTTTTAGATAGTTATTCATAAAGTACTCTATAAATATCTAGGTATCTTCGCGATAGTATATTTAGATAATATACTAGTATATTCTAAGAGATCGCTTAAAGAATACTTAGAATACGTAAAAAAGGTACTATAGAAGCCTGAGAACTATAAGCTCTACCTATAACCTAAAAAGTATAAATTCTATATAACGTGGTTCACAAGCGAGTGGCCACGCCAAGCGAGTGGCCACCCCAACACCAGCGCAGCGCACACGCAGCAATATCGTCTCATGTCTCAACAGCGCAACGTATAACTAGCTTGTACTAAAGGAGATGTAATCCTAGCAATCTCCGATATTACATCAAACTAGATTCTAAGTGAAAAGCGTGCCGCAGCCGTCTACAACGTCCCCCGAACGACCGTACGCCGCCGACGCGCCGGACAACGCTCTCGACGCGATTGTGAGCCGAACTCAAAGCGCCTTACAAAGCTAGAAGAGGAGGCGATTGTAGAGCGTATACTTAAAGAGAATCTACGTAGTATACCGCCCTTAAAGGCACATATATAAGATATAGCTAATAGGCTACTAAGAGAGCGTAGTAGGAAGCCTATAAGTAAGAACTAGGTTAATAACTTTATTAAGTGTACACCTAAAGTGCGAACACGATAGAGCTGTCTATATAATCGCTAGCGAGCTACTTATAAAGACTTAGTAGTTATATAGCCCTATTTTAGCCTAATTTAATTAATAAAGGCGAAATATAGTATTATAGATAAGAATATCTAGAGCTTTAATAAGTCTAGCTTTATAATAGGTAAGATATCCTCTTAGCTTGTTGTTACAGGCTTAGAGAAACCTGAGAAATAGAAGAAACTACAGCCTGGCGATCGCGAGTGGGTGACTCTAGTACAAGGCGTCTCTGCGACAGGGCGCGTTATCCCG